>JABASD010000429.1:0-78400 GCA_019776165.1 Pogonognathellus flavescens
ACAGTCAAAGGAGAAAATGGTGTCAGGAGAGCAACCTCAATTTCAAATATTACCGTATGTCTCACAGTTCTAGTTTCAATTGTCAGCGTATACTCATAATTTACATATCTCAGTCAATTTTGTCAATTTTGTGTATTAACCACGTACGTTTATAAAAAAGTGGTATAGTATAACCTACCTGTTTTTATTTCTAAATGATCTATTTGTTAAAGTTTTATTATAATATGGTATTAAAAGTTTACTTAGTACAAAAAAATTATATGTGCCCACTTTACTTGCATTATTAAGGTTTTTCTTAATTGTCAACCATGGACGCATCTTGGTCATGGCATGGATGAATCTTTTTCTCATGCAACTAATTGGGTATCTGTTAACAAGTGGGTTTGATTTCCTAAAAATCAGACTCAATCATTTAAATCAGCCATTATATTTATTTCAAATTACTAATTACATTAATATTTTGTCAAACACATCAGATTAATTACATGACAAATAAGTATATTATATGGCAATGTGTGCACAAATTATTGATATTAGTATTTCACTTTCACTGTAATAGTATAGTAATAGTTAAACGCAGAGTTTTTCCTTATTTCTCTTTTCCATCTAAGCAGCAATAATTCTATATTTTTTGCAATAGATCCTTGGTTTGGTCTCTGGTTGTTGTATACTTAACGGTTCGATATTCGGATTCGCATTACTTGGATAAGCAGATTTAGTAGATGTTCAATAATAAGATGACAATAAAAATGTTTAGGCTAAATAGAATGATTTTTCAGTGTCCCCAACAAAAATATGATTGTGTCGCTCAAAGGTTTGAATGTGACGTTCGAGTTCCCTTAGACGCTTTTCCAATTCAGCTCGTTTTTTAATTTGAGCAGCAGTGTCGATCAAAAGAGGCATTGACTGATAATCCTTGAAAACTTCTTCCCATTTCGATTTCAGACCACATAAAATTGTCTCTCTCTCTTCATTCGGAAGATGATTCACTTTCTGGGCATCCCGGTTCGGTTGATCTAATTTCCACTTTCTCTCCATATCCTCTTGTAAAACTTGGGCCTTAACGCATTCCAAATACTTTGGAACTTGTCCGAAATCCTCTTTACAGACGTATCTTCTTGGGTATCCAGAAGTGGCCCACTCTTTAGTATGACCCTTTGGATGATACACAAAGCGTTGTTCCGGTATACGGGCTGGGGTTCTCACAGCTTTGATCGCATTAGCCCTCACGAAGTTCCTATTTCCTCTTGGAATAATTCCAAGAACACAGCAGCAAGCTTTTGGAATTGGAGGTTTCGGACATTGTTTGCAACAGGTTCTTATTCGACATTTCGGTTGACACGTATTACAACAATCCTGTGATCCGTTTTCAGCTGTAGTTTCGCACCCTTCTTCAGGAGGAGATTCCGAACACGCTTTATTTGCTTCTCCTTCCCCATCAGCAACTGCATCACATTCCTTCTCTTTTGTGTCCCCACAATCTGGTTTTGGAGAGTCTAATCTCAATTTAACTTTTGGAATTCCAGGAGGTTGGATTGTGATAGGAGCTCGAGAATGTTTCCTCAGATAATTGTCTGGTGGGCACAAACAGTGCTTTGGAATACCCATTGTGCGGGTGCACCCGGTCTTGTTGTTTTCAGCTTCACATCTCACATATTCAGAAAAACGCGAACGGTACATAGGAGGATTGTTCGTGGATTGAAATTCAGGAGTGATAAGATTGTAAACACTCTCTCCATGACCTTGGTTTTCGAAAAAAGTGAACATTTTTGTTTTATTTTTATTTTATATCGGCAAAGAGAATATTCTCTAAAACCGACAGCACTTGTACTCTATGAGCAAAAGCAGATAAATAGAACAATGTAATTTTCTGTGGAATTTCGTCTCACAGAAAAATTGGAGATATCATAAAACAACCAAAGTATAAAATCATATCATATAATAATACCCAAATAATTATCCTTTAATTTGAATTTGTGATATTAGTGTATGTAGTACGTTTAATTAGTTTATATTTGTCTTTAATTAGTATCATAGGGGACGGAAGTGAATGCATTAGATCCTGATTTACTACTTTCACATTGTAATCGCCAACAGCACATTCAGTTGGTGGGCAGCATATTTCAATCACAATAAAAATAAAATTGTGATCGCTCCGTTGTCAAAATTTCTTCGTTCATGGCCTAATCAAGCTTTTACCGAAGATGAACCCAGAAACGTTGCGGAGAAAATTTACATGGGAGAACGGGGCTACCCCAAAGAATGGATCACCATTAACCCGTTTAAGCACTAAGGAGATTAAATCGTAAAAAACTTTTGCTTGTACAAGGAACTGTATATAAATGGTTCTTACATAGATGTTCAAAAAACCCTATCGGAAGCGAATACACCAGAAACTAAATTAATAATTTAGTATTATCAAAGACTTTGGTATTATTGTAACATTAACATTTATTCTATGTCAACTAAAGGAAAGGTGATTTTTACGACTTCACATAGCATAGCAGTAGATCTTTATATATCCACAAAAGGTTAAAAAATTAATTGAGTTTAGTGAAGTGATTAGTTATAGTTTATAGTTATTAATTAGGTGTATTCATAGCTGTATGATGTATACATGCAAATATGCAAGATCAGAATTCTAAGCACACTGAATACAATTTTGAACAACATGTGAATAAATAATTGTAGTCTTCAGGTATTTTAGTTTCTGATCGCAGTTATGTAAATGTCCATTAATTCGCTTGCATTCAGCATTCCATTTTGATTCCCTTATTGCCTGTTCATTAACAACATTAATATTTTGTCAAACTTATAGTTTATAGGTAGATTTAAAGTTAAACCGTCCATTACCTGTCATTGTCAAGAAATATGTAGACAGGAAAGCACACATAATATAATAGTCTCACCTTCAATCTCGAAATGAAAATCTCAAGTCTCATTTGACTGGAATGAACATGACTTTTACACTACCGAAGAATCTGAAACCTGAAACGATGAGTTTAACAAATGTTTAGCCATGTTACACCAAATGCCATCTGTAATTCTCAGAGCGGTTGTTTTGCTCGATTATTAGGACAAAAGTGTGGGAACCCGATAAATATTTCGAACTGTGTCACCTCTTCGCCTGAATACATGTGCCCTGATTTTTGATTGTTTTGCTTCCGGTTTCGTAAATTTACAATATTTTAATGTTCAGTTAACGGTAAACTAAGCGGTCAACGCTAATGTGTTTTGTTTATGTAAAATATGGCACTAACTGATTTCCAGTGTACACATGAAGGTTGTGGAAAATGGTTTAGTAAGCAAAAAAGTCTGAATCGACACAAGAAGATTCATTCGTTTACTGAGGTAAGTTCAATACAAAAAATAAAATAAAATAATTTAATAATTTATATCGTCGGAAAAAACGCTTCATTGTTCATATAAACTGTTACTTAAATTCTTTATTTTTGGACATTTATATATTATATTATAACCTACCTACTAACTACATACAAAACTAATTGTCATTTGATGTTTGAATATAATATAGCAGTTTTGTAAATTTATTTAAAAGTGATTGCCTTGATTCATATTGTAATTTTTTAGAAATCGTATAAATGCCAATATGAAGGATGTAATGACGCTTACTATAGAAAACAACATTTGCAACGACATATTAGCCGAATTCACTGTACAGCTGTTAAGGGCGAATTCACGTAATTTAATCTAACCATTCATTATCTTTTGCATAATTTCTAACTTCAGATTTAAAATTCTCAGAAATTAAATAACATTAGAAGATTGTTAAACTTACAAGTATGTCATGTCCTTTTGTGTACATAGGTGTTCGGAAGAAGGATGCACTGCAAGTTTTGAAACACAACTAAGTCTTAAAAATCATTTTAGAATAAAACATAACGATCCAACTTTGAAAAGGCTAACGTGTTCATTTTGTCCGAAATACTTTTACAAAAAGTGGCAGGTCAAAGAACATGAGACGTTTCACACTAAATTGCCAGCTTTTACGTAAGTATTTGTCTTAAAGATTTTTTATTATGCACATAATAGATTCATTGGAAACCTTGAAAATTCAGAAGGTCGTCACTTCATTTGTGTGTATTAATCGCATGACTTTTGTGACATAATAATTATGCTTCTTTCATTTCTACCTTTTAGGTGTTCACAATGTGAGGAAAAATTCGATACCTATCATAAGTTTAAGAGACATGAAAAAACTCACAACTTAGCACTGCGACTTAGAAAAGTACACACCTGTAAAGAAGAAGGCTGCAATCTAGTTTTCGCTAAGTGGACAGAATTCCTTAAGCACAAAAAGATCGATCATTCTGGTAAGTACATTAAACAGTTACATTCACGAAATTATTACAATAAATGAAGGTATTACATGCAACCTGTAGAATAAAACATGATTTATTAACCTTTTAAATTAAAACTGAAGTAATTTGAGTATATGTATTTGTTTTCTTCAGCATCAGCTTGTGACGAATGCGGTCAAACATTCAGACATGGTGGCCTGAAAGCGCATAAAAAGATCCACGCTGAAACTCGAGAAGTTTTTCAGTGTAAGGAAGAAGGTTGTCCTAAGTAAGTATAGTATAAAGCGTTTAATGCAATGATTTACGATATTGTGTTAGCAAACAAGTTGAGTAAAGCAGAACGTAACTTTAAATGATAATTTATTTTATTTTTTGTAGGTACTACTTTTTTCAGCGAAATTTAAATCAACACATAAAATCTGCACACCAAGGCAGATGCTTTCCCTGTGATCTTTGTAACCAGAAACTAAGTACAAGAGTAAGTGATTATTCTTTTTAAATGCTACAAATAGTACAAACAGAAGAGTTATTAATATTTTTATTCGTTTGTACTTTTCAGCAAAAGCTGTCTGCACATAAAAAGAAAATACACAAACGCGAGTAGTATTTAGTGTGTGTACCTCTAAAAAGAAGCCGTCTTCCAATATTCTTGAGTTTCACAGATTAACATAAACAATTGTATTCGATGTCACCTATTTCATTTAATGTTGACAGTCTTATAAGATTTGACTCGTCAGCTAGTTCATGTTCAAAAATCAGTGCGTATATCTTAGAATTTGTAATTTATGATTACGTGTATTTATTTTGTTAAAAATAATGTCATCTATATATTTTAAGCTGTATACGGAAATGTTTACTAATGTTTAGATATAAAATATATTCTGACTGCATACTGTGCATACTGCATTGTATGCAAGTACAAATATTGTTAATAAACATTGATCTCCCTTTCAAACATTGTTCAACTTACTAAACTTACTGCATCAAAACTCATTTCATTGATTTGACACTAACTCACTGACTAAAAGCAACCTTTCTTGGTTTGTACATATCAAATTCTTACCAAAGGGGTAAATAAGCTGTGTATTTACATTTTATAGAAAGATTTTCATTGCATAATTTTATATAATGCAATTTTCTATTATTAGTATTTTATACAATAAGTATATTATAGCTCTTTGTTGCCTACACAAGTTAACACAAAGCTGCCTTGTGAAATGCCTATTTAGTTTTACTGAGCTTGTAGGCTATTCTGGCTACGTGACACTTCATAGGTTTGAAATATTCTCCATAATCATCAGTGTCCATCCAAATAATTCCTCTCTTTTGCACATTGCATTTAGGTAGGTCCTTAATTATATACGACACTAGTAGGTACATATTGCAACTCACTAGCATATTCTGCATACAAAAATATTATGTAAAATGCAATTGCATATAAATGTACTGTCTTTGCCTAAGAGGTTATTCGTTCCAACTGTATGTAACAAGTGTTGCATTTATCTTACATCAATCCTTAATTAAGGACTAACTCAAACTAAATGAATTACGAGTACCTACAATTAGTAATTAAGATAGACCACTCTGCTTTTTTAGGTACTCAATACTTTTGTGTAGGAAGTATGCAATCATTCATGAAATTCATATACACTTCGGATTAGAATGGAATGGGATCTATTATACTTTACATTATACAATAGCATGTAGGTAATGTTTTGAATTGGAGATCCAAATACTTGACCACTGTTTCATTTCAGCTTACATGTGTTTTGGTGTGTTATTGATACTCTTTCCTCCAGGTAGGCGATGTAACCGACTTTCTTTGTGTATGGTTTGGTTGCGAGGTAACGAAAGTGGGGAGCAGAAACCAAAGTAGCCGATTTCTGTTGTACAGCCCCCGGGAGCAAAGACGAGACAGCCAGAGGAGCTAAAATCCATCGTCATTCTGATATTTGTGCGAATGTTGTAATTGTAATGTATATAGGACCATCCATTTTGGTGGTAAATAAGTACTACATGAAATGGGTCGATTTCTATGAAAGCTTTAGTTGATGAAACGGAATGGATTTTATTCTACTAGTATACTAGCTGGAACTCATATACTAAAAACCAACTGAAAACTTACACGTGTGCACATACTTGTGGTGCATATATCGCACACAATTATGTATTATTTCCTATGAATGTACAGACGTACAGGCATGTACGGAAACTTCACCATCCTATAAAGTTACTCATTTTAGCCAGAATTTCGGGTTTTGCTCCAATGTTAACGGATTGTTTGGAATTCCTGCGAACACACTCTACACAATTTTTGCGTCCCATAAAATATAGCGACTAGTTTTACTAGTAAACTTTGTCCATACGAGGTAAAATGGTTCCGTTCTGGCAGAAAAGTAAATCTGACAAGCATTCCTTGTTATCATTCATTGTCCATGTTCATTGTTCACAGACAAGTATGTTAAGGATGGAATGAGCTGAATTTCATGCATACATGCGATTACATCCACACGCTTCCATACTATTTACTATAGTATAAACAATATTAATGAACCATGTATGTAAATTCAAGAGAAAGTTTTGTTACGAAACCAGAAAGTAAATTAAAACACCATTTCCCATGTGTGGTAGTCTGATACATAGTACACCGGATTCCGATATTGGGAAAACAATTACATGTACATTTCTCAATCATATTTTCTTTGTACTACATCACTATGTACTCTTATATAAATATTTCAATTTTATAAGTATATGAAACGCAAATGTATGCATAAATATATTCCTAAACACTAAATAAGCAGGAGCTTATGTACTTCGACTTATTTTCATTATAACTAGCAAGACTAAAAGCGAACAAAGACATGCATGTTGAAACGGCGAATGTCATCAATAAGACAATGAACCTATAACTTTATGGAATTCGATGAAGAGTCAAAGGTAAACTTGGAAAACCATTAAAAGACTCCTATATAGAGGAATCTAACTTGCGCTCTTCATGGAATTTGACGTCAACTTACCAACAGGAAGATATTGATGTGAATCGTTAGGTTCTGCTTCGATATACTACTAACAGTAGGTAGGTGCTTACTATATTATTACTGCAGACATGTCATATTTATAATTTTATATATTATACTTATTATATCTCATATCTATACACAGTGTACATTTGCACATCACGTACATATACACAGCTATTAGAAGTTGAGACGACGACAACGAATTCGTTTCTAGCTGTAGCGTACCTATAATTTTAGTGGGCAGTGAAAATACAACTTCATGCAAATAGTCAGTGTCGTGTCAGCAGTAGATTGCTCACGGAGTCTCTTAGTCTGTTTTGGTGTGCGAGAGACAAGTGAAACCAGCAAACCGGAGAAAACCGTAGACATCGGTTGGCGAGGAGTCTATCAGGAGTAGCTTAGTCAAAGACAGTTGAATTGCATTACTTACTTATGAAAAGAACGGGCTACTCACTTCTGCTTACCTGACTTTGCTACCTTTATCATATCACTTGTCACGTCAGTGCCGAACTACTATCTTCACTGAAATTGTGCTCTGTTGGTAATACAATTGCGAGGAGAGCTCCTGTGGGTTTCCTTGTGGTACTTCTGCTGAGTGAGTCTCATTCTACACTGAAGACAGAGCAATCAGACGTTGTCATAATATTTGCAACCAACCCGTGGGCAACAACAACACACTAAAGGTTTCATTTCCTTTGAATTAACTATAAGTATTTAAAGCGCTAGTTTGTACTCAGATAGGGAGCATTGTATTGTGAGATATGCATCAGGCACACTCTGGGGGTGTACTAACTTTTTGCATAGGGAATAATGTTTTTGCTTACACACTTGTTATTTCTGAAGGGATATAAACTATTAGAAATCTTCCGTTTTGATGATATGATACGTTACTATTACGTCAAGTTATAATTAATCAAGATTTAACACACATAAGCCCTGGCAAACAACATAATGCATTTGCAGTATTAACTTCTGCTTTTATTGAATTAATAGATATAGAGATACCATTTCAATTTAGATAGGTATAAAACACATTATCCCCAGCATTAGCGCATTACGTAAGCAGAATCAATCAATTTATTTCTATAGTTTTGGTTTCCCGAGTGGAACATCAATGAGAAAATACAATGCACGTGTGTGTGAGCTATCTCTGTGTGAGTATTAACCCTATAGCTTCTTTACATACACAATACATAACTTTACATTTAGGTAATTCTTGTTGTACAGGTTTTGGACCCATTCGGGATTATTACCTGGAGAGAAATTGCTGGGCAGACCAAAGACATTTACTATTTACTACACACCGAAAAGGGACTCGTAAACTGTCAGCCTGAGCCTACCTGTACGCATACCGCCGCTACCCCGCAGATCTACCAAAGCGTATGCTATACGTACGTCTCAACGAAAACTGAGTTGAAGAAAAGCTAACAAAGGAAAAGAAAACGAGAAAGACCGATTGTATTAGAGAAATCCGAATCCCAACTTTAAAAAGAAATGGTTAGCCTGTCCTTCATTTAGTAGAAAACTCAGCGTTGAGTTGAGTGCAGTAGCAATTTATCTGCTCCTTTTTCTTTCTATTTCATTCTCTGTATACTTATTGCAAATATACATAACCTCTCTGTGTAAACTTCGAATTAATATACTGTTGTACATATCTAAGCAAAGCACGAATATATTTTTCCTACCGAACCTTACCTTGTTTACTAACCCACCTTGTTGTACCTATATAAAAAAGCTACAACTCTCCAACCTCAAGTAAACCCTTACCACATTCACATTAAACACTCTCAAGCCAAGTCGCAACCGCAGAGGCAATCAACTGAATTTTCTCATTAACCTCACTTGATTCTTCGTACTACTAAACTAGTTCGATTCCAGCATCTTGCTGTTTCGTAACGATTTTATATACGACTTCCACTGCATTGTATTGCAGTACACTACTAAAGTACCTAGAATTCCTATTTCTGAAACCACAAAGACACAATCTGAAATAATTTGTTTCAAGTGCACTACATAAAGCATATACCAAGTTTAATTTTGTGTTGTGCAACAAAGTGCATTAGCCACATGCCTAAACAAGTACTTCGTACAGATCCTCTATTATAAAAGAAAATCAAGTTTTTAATAAGACTCTTCTGCTCTTTTGCATTTCCGTATTTTCCTGAGGAATCTGTTGGAAATAAAAGATAATTGCTGTATAATGATTTGCTAGTACAACTTCTGCCATTGCTGCGCAGTCGAATGGACACCTATTACATAAAAAATACATGTAATCCAATCCTTTGTCTAGAACCGTAATATAATTAGAGAACTGTTGTTTTTTATTATTAATTTTCAATAATCCATTAATGGTACGCAGACTACAGTCTTGTGCCTGAATCGTAATGCTCATTATATCATGACCGTACTTATTATGATAGTAACGGAATCTACCTACAACTTGACTTGACTTTGAGAGAAAGTCGATAGAACAACCCCGAGACCAGACCAGAACAGAGAAGAGGAGAAAAATCCTCAAGAGAAATTACATTTATCGAAAGAAATACTACGGATCTCTGCCAAAATGCGAGCTAAGAGTGTAAAAACGTGACACTAATTTCTATCTCATTCATTCACTGAACGCTGAGCAGCTCATGTCAGGGAATATCTGTATCTTTACTTATTGTCTGTCTTATCTGTCATAATATTTCTCTCACAACAGCTCTGACTGGTTACAATCGCTTAGCCTTGTCTCACACGTTTAGCATTCAACTTACTTTTACTATTCAATTCTTTCAACTTATGAATCATCACATCCTTATCGTATTTTGTATGTAGAGTTGGTTGTTGTGACCCTTGTCTTGTCATTTGTACCTATACAACTACATTAAGTAGAGCAATATCAAAATAATTGTCTTTCACGTTTCTTCCATACTCCATGTATAATAGTGCAATTTAGAATTAATTCCGTACATATCAATAATCAATACAAACAGGTAGTACAACAGGACATTATTTTCTTTGTACATAAATAGGTATACCTACAGAAATATCAAGTAATCATCATATTATTTTCAAGTTTTTACTAATAAATTATCTACTATTACACTTACATAACTCAGGATAGAAAAAGATACAAAGAAAGTTATATTAGTAAGTGTTTCTGCATCTATATAGGTATTATGAACGTACATTATATATCATGTATAACAACATAGTAGATTAAACTGTCAGGAAAATTAATTAAGGTATAGGTAGGTGTGTATGAAATAGATGAATAATAAGTATAATATACCTAACAGAGTATACGTTATTAACCTAAATTTACATTTATACACAGTATAGGACGAGAATCCATCTGAGTTAGTTGTTTAGCAGACAGTGTGTACATTAATCATTTCTTTCACCATTTTCACCTCACCAAGTTTGCCAATGTTACAGTTGTACTCATTCAATAAAGATAAGACTTTCTTACGTCACGTATAAACACCTTCAGCCACCACAGTTCCATTTCTATATGTGCAACTCGTCTGTTTCTGTGTCTGTGTCAACTATTCTCTTTCAAAACACTGCTTGACTTGATCGTCACCTCTATCCTTGGAAATCATTTCATTGTCCTTCGTCATATTACGTTTTGACTTTGTTAAAGAAAAGTCTGAGTTTAAGATACCTCCTTCTTCTTCTTGTACCTGGACACATCACACCTTTCAACAGTTCACCTTGAATTTTTACCTTAAATCATATATACTCATTATCATACAATCCTCTCTCTATCAATCCTGTAAAGAAAGTTTGACGATAGAGAAAAAGTTAGGTACTTTCTCCTCTTATACTAAAACAATAGTCGTTTCTGTTAAGTTCTAAAATCAGTGCAAAATGAGTGACTACGGCCGCCGGGCTGGAAGACAGTTCTATGGAATGAAACAAAGAGTAATGAACTATTTTATTCCACATATTGTTTTATTTGTGTTTTTGTTTGATAGTGATTATTTTCCTCTTGTCTTGACTAATAGTTTCTTCGTAGAAAGTTGCCCTAACATGAATAGAAATAATATGCTGGGTACATTTCGTTTGTGTTTTTGTCAAATGTATAATTTTTTATTTTAAGTTTTTTTATAAGTCTTCCTATAAAGTTTGTCTCGATGTGACCTTGTCTTTCTGTCGTTGTCGACTTACTTAATATAACTATCTTCAATGTCTCTGCCTAAAATTTTCCGTAAACCATGCTTTCACTTCCTGCCTGCGACTTTAAACAAACCTGACTTTGCCCATCTTACTAACATAATACAGATATTCATGCATCGGCATATAAAATGCATTTTTGAATAGCATGGCATGAAAATAAAATAGTTTCATCATTTACTTATTAGGAGAAAGCTTTGCTTTTAATATGCATTTGCTGCTGCTTACTGCTTTCACAAAATACAGTCTCGTGTCTGTTTCCTTATAATGATTACCTTCCCAAGATTTTTACAAGATTTTCAGATGTTTTCATGAGAAACAAAAAATGTTGAGTAGCAGCATTTTAACCGACTTATAAATAACGTACTGTTGGCCTGCGCCGTAGGTGTAACAACTAATAGAATGCAAATGTGTTGTTTGGATTTTTGGCTTTTCATATGTCTCATCCGTAAAAGAGCGAGCTGAAGTCGAAGATGAACTTTAACAAATATTATTCTTATGTAGTCAATCAAAGTAAGTCTAAAGCATGTGCTTACAGTTGTAATGTATTGTATATAATTATTATTAACATAGTTTTACAGTAGTTTTCCTGAATTTGAAATTTATTTCTGTATTACGTAGTATTATAGTAGCTACATATTAATTAATAAAAAGTTATATAGTAGTATAGTAGTAATAAAGCATGCTTCGTTTTTGTCCATTGTGACTGTGGTTCGTAAATAATTTTGCTGTAACTATCCAAGCGCTTAAAGGCAGCTCTGTGTAAAGGCATTTAAATGTGAGTGAATGAAATGAACTGTTCTGAGAGTAAACTAACATATTTTTGTGGATCTTTGTTTCGTCTTGAATTTGTGGTGGGGTGAGTAGAGAGAGTGCCTTTCCATCCACATTGGACAAGCTGGAGTCCAAATGGGAAATGCGTGTTGGGAGCTGTACTGTCTGGAGCATGGGATACAACCGGATGGGATGATGCCCGCAGATACAACCCTGGGAGCAGAAGATGACTCTTTTAACACTTTCTTTTCGGAGACGAATGCTGGGAAACATGTACCCCGAGCTGTGTTCGTCGATTTAGAACCTACTGTAGTAGGTACGTCAGAATATTTTGTACAATTGTATAAATAGAAAATATGAAAATGCATTCTGCTATAAAATATAATGTAACTTTCTCCGGAGAGTCTTGACATGGAATAATAATTATGCTACTCTGGAGAAATCGCCTAGTGTGGTAATTTCCTCAACATGTCAAAGTTGTTTACTGCAGCTTTGCTCCAGAATACTGTCCTTAGATTATTAAACAAATTTCTCGTCATTTCCTGCACATGAACTTATTTCAGAGAAAGTTTCATTTCTCAGCAGTGTCATTAGGGGAAGTGGGTTATGCAAGTTTATACAGTGACAAGTTATGTATGTAGTACTACTATTGTTAGTATACAGATAGGATTTGAAGAATAGTTATATTCTAGTAGCAGCAGTTTCTTATAATATAGTATAAAGAAATAAATACAAAGAAAGAAAGAAAAACAGTACATTTGCCTTTCCACTACGATAAATATTGCAGTTTAAGATTGGAACAGGAGTAGGCTCTAGCACAGTTTAAGTAAATGAATCGATATATGTACAAGCAGCTACTCTTTTCTGTTGTGTTTTCTGTACTATGACCTGAATACCCACATACGTATAAATAAAAGTATGTCCTCTTAAGTGCCACCTCTAGATTTTAGATTGGCCTGGGCTACACTACTATTATTATTTTGTCCTGGTTTCCCATACTAAGCTTTCACATCCATACTAGAATCGAGCAACGTGTGTACAAAAGTAGCATGCATATACATTGATTGTCCACCTCGCCTTTCCATTATGGAGTGAAAGAACATCAAGAGAAATATACCCGTTCAATAATTTCTACTTGTATAGCGTGACTACTAATACTACCAGCTTGAATCTATTGTCTGAAAATTGTATGAGTAAAACTAACATGTGAAATAGAAAAGGGGCTTTAAGTAAATGCTTTGCGTTTAGTAGTAGTAGCAGGTTTATATTTATAGACTGTCGATTTCCCTACTGTAGCTACTAAATGAATATGGCTTTTCAGAAGATATTTCTATATGCTGTCCACCTTCAATTTCCAATGTATACTATTCCAATTTCCAACACTACATAGAAATATATTGGTTTTGCTATCAAGTTTTCCGATAATGTGCAGTTGACGACAAAGTTAATGGTGGGACTTTGTCCGTCTGCTGCTCTTTTTAAGTGAGCGTATTATGCAATAAATGCAGATATTATGGTAAAGCATTTAGTACCTTTATTACTTAACTTGTGTGGGATTTTTTCACATTCAGTAAGAGAATAAAAAATGTTGGCCATGAGATTTACTGCAAATTGCAAGTGGAACAAAATTAGGATACCGAAACGAGGTTGTTGTGATAATCTTATAAATTGTAATGAAATGCAGCTTTAATGTACTGTTGCATAAATGAAGCTTATAAAAGCGCATGGGACATAATAACTGTCAAATCCAATTCGTCTCACCAAGGTCAGGAAGTAAAACGTAAATAGCTCATGGATTTGCATTGTACTATGAGATAGGGCTCCTTTTGTATGGATGCGTCCGCTCCGGAAATAAGAGTTACAATAGAATCTTCATACGCTAATGCTTATAATATTTGACGGTGGAGGTTGGAAAAGGACAATGCATATCTTTCTTTGATTAGTTTTTATAATTAATGCTTCTATTTGTGAGCTTGCAAGAAAACTTTTATGAATAAATTCAAACGAAAGTTATTATTATGATAATTTGGATGTAATTCTTTACAGACGAAGTCAGAACTGGTACTTACCGACAATTGTTTCATCCAGAGGTAAGTATTAAAAAATAAAATGCATTCTGACCTTCAATGGGCTTATGAATTTTCACAATTGACCCATTCGTTTTCATTCGAATAAGAGACACGTGAATCCATAATAAACCTAACGTATATTTAACTGACTTATTCTTCATAATTATAGCAACTCTTAACGTGGAAAGAAGATGCAGCAAATAATTACGCAAGGTATTTATTCAACTTTGACTTTCACCATGAACTTTTAAATCATAGTAAATAAAAGGAACCTCTTCAGTTAATATTTAAAAATTAATAGGGGCCATTACACCATTGGTAAAGAAATCATCGATGTTACGCTGGACAGAATACGGAAAATGTCGGAGGTTAGAATTTAAAAATGCACTTACGAAGGAACGTTTGCTTTAATTTAAACACCCAAGGTGTATTAAAGACCCGAAAACTTTTGTTCTTATTAGCAATGTCATGGATTACAAGGGTTTCTTATTTTCCATTCGTTCGGGGGAGGAACTGGATCCGGATTTGGGTCACTGTTGATGGAACGACTCTCTGTGGACTATGGAAAAAAGTCTAAACTTTGTTTTTCAATCTACCCTGCCCCTCGGGTATATAAAACTATTATGGTTACATATAATGTCGAAATTATAAAAATTTCCTATGCACTATGTACATTAAAGATCATTTCATACTTATAGGTTTCTACAGCGGTTGTTGAACCATACAATGCGATTCTGTACACCCACACAACATTGGAGCATTGTGACTGCGCTTTCATGGTGGACAATGAAGCAATCTATGAGCTTTGCTTTCGCAACCTGAATATAGACAGACCAACGTATACAAATTTAAATCGACTCATTGGACAAATTGTCTCTTCTATCACTGCCTCTTTACGATTCGATGGTGCTCTTAATGTGGATCTTAACGAATTTCAAACTAATCTGGTTCCATATCCCCGAATTCATTTTCCATTGGTAATTACATCATTTTTAATGAAAACAAATGTCAAGATGTAAGTATTGGACAATTTGTTAATTGCTTTCGCTTGATAACTTTCTCCGTTTTCTTTTTCCAGGCTACTTACGCTCCTGTGGTATCTGCGGAGAAAGCCTATCATGAACAAATTAGTGTAGATGAAATTACAAAAGCCTGTTTTGACCCTGCAAATCAAATGGTCCTGTGTGATCCCCGCAAAGGAAAATATATGGCCGTATGTTTGCTGTACAGAGGAGATGTTGTTCCAAAAGATGTAAACGCAGCAATAGCTGGAATAAAGGCGAATAGAGCTGTTCAATTTGTAGATTGGTGCCCTACGGGGTTCAAGGTATGTGTTCGGGTAATATGTTTTTTTTATTCTTACAACCTTTGTGTGTTGTCTCGTTAATTGTGATTGTAAGTATAGTAATTATTTCATCGTTAATCTTTTCATGAGTACGTAACCGTAAAAATTGTAGGCTTAGAAAAATATCCTTAAAGACTGGAAAAATGTGTTTGGTAATTGTAATGCAGTAGATTTCTGCTTTTCCGTCAAATTTTTGAATGTACTAGAGAGAGAGGCACTTTTTCTATATCAGTAGTGGCTTCGCAGAAGCAATAAAATCAGTAATAATCGTAGCGTGTCACAAATTCTGCCATATACTGCCAGTTTTCCTCACAAAAGATTAGAGCTATAGTAGAGCAAAATCGTTGAAAACCGCACAAAAGTTGGAGCAGTAGAGTGTAGAGTAATTGAGTGTAATGTTGTAATGTTCTTGTACTTACAGTCTTTATGTCGCATGAAACGTCACAAACACACCTATATGTTAGAAAAAATTAGTGCTGGCACGATATATTCATCTATAATTACGTATTATTTGGGCTGTCCATATTACATTCGGTTTGTTTGGTGTAACCACGAAAGGTGGGCATTAACTACCAACCACCGACGGTGGTTCCCGGTGGTGACCTAGCTAAAGTCCAAAGAGCTGTCTGCTGTCTGTCAAATACAACGTCAATTATGGAAGCTTGGGCTCGTCTTGATCATAAATTCGATTTGATGTACGCCAAAAGAGCTTTCGTACATTGGTATGTTGGTGAAGGAATGGAAGAAGGTTCGTTCTTTGTTTTACCTCATTAATGATTAAAAATGCAGTATTTAGGAAAAGTTTACGCGTCAACTTGTGTGGCTGAAACACAATGTCTAACATGGATTTTTACTTACATGCTTTCTAAACATACTGTTTTCTATGATGTATAAACTAAAGGAAAAATTCTACTCGACAGGTGAATTCTCTGAAGCAAGAGAAGACATTGCGGCATTAGAATTGGATTATCAGGAAGTTCAAGAAAGCGCAGGAAGCGACGACGATGCAGAGTAAATAATTAACCCACGCCAACGCCAATATTATGACCGAAATCTATGATTTAATATTTTGTTTACTTTCTGTTTTACTTGTCTTTACACAAGCAATGTTGGCTAAAACTTTCTTTTCGTAAACTAGATGATTGTAACTTTGTGAGATAGCTAAACTAGATATTCCAATAGTTGCTAAATCACATTTTAATTGTAGAATAGAAAGGTTCATGCAGGCACAAGATATTTCGTTGCTCCTATCTTGATGACCTTTGCATTCAGCCAATGCATTTTTCATGTATAAAAAGAAATGAGCATTAAGATAACAATCTTTAGTGTAGTCATCATTTAGTTTTAGCATATCCATATATTATCTGCAAGCAAATAATGATTGTATTTACCAAATAAAGTATTGTATACTTAAATTTACATTTCTGTGCGTGCATATGTTTGTATGAAAATTATTAGTGAAAGTCATGTACTGACTGGTTATATAATTACTGCGTTTTAAGTGGAATTTTTATCCATTTACCACCTACCTTAACTAAAGTACATACCCAACCCTAGTAGAACTAACAAAAAAACGAATGTATGTCTAATTCAAAGTGATAATGAATCAATGATTGTAAATTTGTATATATTAGGGACATTAAAGGTTCGCAGACTGCAGACTATTTAAATTGTAGCCACAAGGCTTTACTAATACTGTATAAATGTATGTATGGTTAGGGTTATGATATGAATTATGTAATGTTACAAGTAATTTACTTTGCTTAGATAATTTACAAATTAGGTGCGTAAAGGGGTGATATTGAGTAATAATGCGTAGTTCTCTACGATTTACTGACTAATGTAACGTGCCCGTCCAGTGAAAATCCGTCCATAAATACCAGGTAAAAATTTGGATTACCTCTAAATACCTGTGTATTAGTGTAAAAAATAGATGTTTATATAAACCGTATAGGCCAGTGTAAATTAAGGGAATATTACTAATTGTATGATAATTCACATGATCACACATTAGAAGCACATACTATTGTGTTTCTGTTTTAGATATGTAAAACCTTTTCAGGGTTTTGGCACTGCAATATCAATAAATAATCAAAATAATCATATGAAGTAATAAGCAGTGTACACAAAATGCTCCTATTCCGATTAGTTCTAGTGTAATCTTTAACGTCTGGAACGGTGCAATCTGTGCTTCTGCAATCACTGTAGAATAAACAGAAATACTATCTGTATATACCATTCAATGTTTCATGTATACATTATAAAACTAATAGAATCACTACTACAATAAGTCAAAGGTAGATATATACTAAATATAATATCCTGAAATCCTTACTAAAATAGTGTTAATGTAAATATTGATTATCTCGATAAATAATTTGGTTTGATATTAACTTTGTTTAAAGTAGAATTACATTCTTTCTGGGATTATCTACTAGTAATAAATCCCTACGAAGAGAACTAGTCAGTATAGCTGTGATGATAAGAATACACGAACGATAAATAACGTTATTCACTAATATAAGGTATTGCGTACTGTACAGTGCATAATACTATAATTGTTGTAATTAATGTATATAATTTATACCTATATTTAAGAATCCTTGTTGTCTTAAGAAGGGAGTTGTAAATCTATGTAATGCACCAGAGAAAAACTATGACAATTTTTTTTACAAAATTACCCCAGAAGTACCGAAATCATTATCACTTATGAATGTCATTGTCCAATTACGATCATGCCTCCAATTGTCCAATTAATGTATTAATTAATCTTATTGTTAGTTTCACAGACACAATGTTTTAAATACAATTAAATGTTTTACAAGTATGGTCAAAGGTCCAAACGAACGAAAATCATGATTATGGTTTGAGCAATATTGTAATTTATTTACAGCCCACGGCCGACATTTCATCATTTCAACAAGAATAATATATTGCAGTGTCAAACGCATCTTGTTACTGTATAAATAACTTAACATTTCACTTCATATTATTATAATTCTTAAAATAGAATTAGTCAAATAAAAGAATTGGATCAGAAAATAAAACTTTGTCAATACAACATACCTAAATACAGTTGTGTGAGTGTGTGCTATTCTTATTACAGTTATTCATTACGTACCTAGTATTAGTATCTTCTACCAGTACTTTCATATTATAATTTAGTAGTTAAAGTACAAGTATCATCGAACACGTGGTAAATGGTAGAATCAGGAGTGAAACAGTAAATAAATGCAGGATAGGTACTTAAGTCACGTATAAATGAAAGTAGAATATCTTCCACAATAAATATTAATAGGTTTACTTTTGAAATTACAAGTAATTTCTGTCGGTTCCTTACGGTTTTCAGTGTCTCCCAATCCTAACTGACCTTGCTTATTAATACCAAACGTGTAAACTTTGCCACTTTTCAGTAAGCATACTGAATGACGGGCTCCAGCAGCAATGGAAACAATAGGATCAATTGCAGATCCTAAGTCAATTGGATAGGGATCTGATGCGTAATTTGCTATTTTGTCAAAAGAATGGCCGAGCTGAAGAGATTCGTTCCAGCCCCAAGAGTAAACGTCACCGTCTGAGGTCAGAGCTAAGGTGTGCCATCCCCCACAAGATACTTTTATAACAATTGAAGGCAAATCATCGAAAAATTCAACTCTGGTTGGGTTTTCACATTTCAGCGTACTTTCGCGAAGACCTAATTGACCCCGACTACCAGATCCCCAGACGTACAAAGCTCCAGTATCCGAAAGAGCAACAAAATGATCGTAACCACAATACAGTTTGGTAAGATTTACACCTTCAACTCGCCACTTTAAATGCAATTCTGAGTTGATTTCATAAATTCCACTATTTTGATCAATTCCAAATATGGTATTGTCATTCGAAGCAAGCTGTCTTATATTAATATTAGAATCTGCTATGAAAACTGGTTTTATATTCCACGCTAGCTTTTTTGAATCATTGTAGTTAAAACTTACAAGGTACAAAGAATTATCTGATTCGTTTAAACCTATTGCTATCTCTTTAGTGAGAGAAACTTCAGAAATACGTAAGTCCGAAGTAAAAACAATTGTAGAGGTTTCAACTCCTAATCCTCTTGCATACCAAGTCAAGTCATTAGCACTTTTCCTATAAACCATCAAATCCCACCGTAAAATGGCACTAAAAATTTCTTCAATCTGAACAGGTACGCACGTTTGATACAATTTATGATCTTGGGCATTAAGTGCACAATTAAAATTATCGTTACCACAAAAATAAGTGTACATTTTCCTGATGAGATGTCTCACAATTACAATAGTAATATATAGTCAACGTATTCAAAAATCCTTCCTTAAGAGTAATACAGAAACAATTGCAATTATCAATCGCACCTTTATCAAAATCTACTTAAGATATGTAACGTCTTAGTTAAAATACAAGTATGATATTTTATGTTTAAATATTAACATAATTTGTCAATTATAAATGCTTCTATTTTCCTAACAGTTTCTCTACTGGTTCAAACTGCCAATCGGTTTTTTCTAGCTGATCGGCTTCTTTCCGTAAAAATGCTAATCTCTTTGTGTGTTCATACATGTCCACTCGTTTTTGACTTACTTCCGTACAAAAAGATTGTGAGTACTGGTTGATGAGAACTGCTTTCTCTTCTATACTTCCAGATGCCGACCGAGTTGTAGGATGATTTGTCGTATTTAGAATATTTGAGACGGAGACGGAACTGGTACTCATTTTTTCTTCCGGAATTAGAGTAGTCGGGATGTCAGAACAGGAGATGAAATAAAATTAATCTATGTTTATTAGAATAAAAACATGAATCAGCCTTAACTCAATACTTTCACTATATTTTTATAACTAGACAAGTAGTAAATTACTTTTATGATTACGAAAGGTTAATAATATACCAGTAAATGTAGAATTATTTGTCCCGTAGTCAAATTAAAACAGTGGTCCGATTCCGAATTCCAGAAGACAGCACGAGCACAAAAACCAATCTAAAGCAGCTACCAGCTGACCTGTAAATCGTAAAAGCATACGACCATTATTGCAATTATTTTTGGTAGTGTTAAAAGCATAATATTTAGTTATAATAAAAAAGTTTAAAACAAACCCTTGTCTATGTTGATTACAAGATAAAGGTTGCAAGTTGCAGCTACTGAGATTTTATTGGAGCTTTATTTGGAAAGCCACCGTCAAAAATACGCAGTCAGAATCTCCGAAATAATGAATCTAAGCTCCAAGTCAACTCAACACGGTCGGTCACCCACGCTCACCGTTCATAGTAGCACAGATTTAAAATAATTAATTACGCAACTTAATTAGCATGAAATTGTAATGGAGAACTGCTGACAATGAGTGTAGTAATCTTGAAAAGTTAATTACCATAAAGTTGAAAGTTGAATTTGATTGTATTGTTCTGCGGGGTTTTGTGTTTTGACGGAATAATAACACGTGGTGCTTTAGATACACACTCAAGAAACCCATTGATAATTGGAGTGGGTAATTTCAAGTCTTGGGATTTTGACACAAACTGGTTTAATTTTTTATAAATTATCGCTGGGTAATAAATGAGGTGATTGTGTGTGAGTTGTGACGCGAATCTTTCTTGCTAGCAATAAATTATTGCAAAAAAGTCTTTTTCAAGGAAATTCACCAGTAAGGAATTTCCCGTCTTGTGTAAACTGTAAACGATCAACGTGGTCTTAATAACCGACTTGTGGCACATTGAAGGTTAGTAATTTGGGTTGGTGTAATTTACAATTTATAATTATGCATAATTTGTATCGAGTTTTTTCGGTTTCTGTTCTTTTGTATACTTAATAATTATGAAGGCCTTTTAAGCCTTTTTTGATTTAGTACTTTATTCATTCATGTACATGATAATTAAGATGTAAGAGAAAAAAGCTACGATAAGACTTATATCATGTGTTTTAATTGATAAATGCAAGGCTTTAAATGTCAGCAATGCAGATAATTTATAAGTCATAGTCAGATTTACATATTATACATAATTCATACATTTGTGCTACCATTCGGCATTCCATTATCCTTGATCTTCGACTTTTGTTCTTTGTACTGTATCATGATGATGTGGCTCATTTTAACCATTTTGTATGAATAAGATTACCAAGATAATTTTCCATCCTCTGACCGTGACACTGAATTCATTTAGTGTAATGTAAAATTATGTCATATGTGTAAAAGTGAGTCTAACTCATTCTTGCTAGCAGTTTTGGTAACCGTAACCCTAATAAAAGTTAATTTTGATTTCAGATTCGACCTAATTACAACTGTAATTGTGGAACTCCATTGGAGGATTTTACTGTCAAGATTTGGGAGGACAAAAATAAGGTACCTTATATACAATCTTACATACCGTGCTTTGATCAATCTCAAGGTGCATGATATTCCTATACGACGTGTAAAAATCAGGTGAATGTGAATTGTTCAGCAATTCAGCATGTTGTAGCATAGGCTGTGAGAGAATTTCTCCTATTTTCTCATGCTCACATCCTCATTATTAGCACTGTAAGTTTAAGCTAGAGCAGTTAGTGCTGGCTCCCTTAATTGACAGAGGAAGACAATTATGAACATCTCAAGGTCGCATGTGGTTAGTTAGCACTTACTAAACATATAATGCATGCAGGTGTAATGAAGTATAATAATGTTCTGAAGCTATGACATGACATTCACATATTTAGTATTAGTACTTGCGCAACTTGAGATGTCTAACGGAATACCTAGATCAATTTTAAGTGAGTACCTTACTGCTTACCTTCCACTGATCAGCTCTACGTAGTAGGTGTACTTTATTTGCATACATAGACAAAAGAATTTGTGCTTAAAAATACGAATAATAAATATCGAAACGATAACTTTATTCTATGATTTGTATATACTATAATATAATAGACATTTAGTATCGATTTATTATGAGATTAGATATAATTTATACTAATATGTATCTACGAATTATACAAATATCTACGAATAATTTGAACTTTGCAGGAGTGGGTGCTGAACTATATTGGATTTCAAAATGGGATTCCTTCAAATTTTATTGTACATCTTTGCCACATTGATTGGTGGAGTAGCGGTTGTGAAACTGTACTTCAAACTGACATCAGGGGTATGTAAGAGCAAAAGACGCTTGGATGGGCTTGTTGCAGTTGTAACTGGAGCTAATACTGGTAAGTATTTTCTGGTATTGTTTTCATAGGTTAGGATGTAAGTTCTAAAATTAAAAATTGGATTTATTTCTAAAGTTTCTACCACATTTATTTTTGTTGTAGGTATCGGATATGAAACTGCCAAAGACCTTGCCCGACGTGGAGCAAAAGTTTATTTGGCATGCCGAAGTGTGGAAAATGCTGAATCAGCATGTGGTTAGTTTACTGTTTTACGAATTCATATTATTATATGTACTGTACTGGTTGATCGAGCATGTTATTTGATGTGTTATATTCGCAGTGAAAATTCGACGGGAAACCAAAAATGATAAAGTTGTTGCTAAAAAATTGGATGTAAGTTCCTTGGGGTCCGTGCGACAATTTTGCAAAGAAATAATGGCTGACGAAACAAGACTGGATATTTTAGTGAACAATGCTGGTATTGCTGGTATTCGTAAAAATATAAATGAAGACAAATTGGAGACCACGTTTGCCACTAACCATTTCGGTCCATTTCTCTTGACGAACATACTCATAGGTAATAAGCAATACAACCTTAAAACATGTCCTATTTGTTCCTGCTCACATATATTTATATCGTTCGAAATTTCAGGTTTGATGAAGAAAAACGGTTCAGGTCGTATCGTAACAGTGTCCTCTTTAGCTCATAACTGGACGGATAAGCTCGATTTGGAGAATCTCAACTCAGAAAAGAAGTGGGAACCAAAGGTTTTGTATGCCAAAACCAAGTTGTGCAACATTTTATTCACAGTGGAACTTGCTCGAAGATTGAAAGCGGCTGGATTGACCGGCATAACTGCAAACGCCGTGAATCCAGGTGGTGTGAAAACAGCGATATTCCGACATGCAAAGAAAACATTTAAATACATGATCATGGTCTCTCAGTTTTTCTTCAAGGTAATGAATGATTTAATATCACGCAATTTGAAATCCTGGGTATTCAGGAACCATAATATTATCCAATTTATTGCATTGCATTCTTTTTTTTATTTAAAAATAAATAAAAAATTAAGCAAATCATAAATCATTTGCAATTACTATACTGATTGTGAATTTGATTTCTCCTTTCCATATGTATTTACAGACACCTGAGGAAGGAGCCCAACCATCCATAGATCTTTGTGTCTCGGAAGATGTAGAAGGAAAAAGTGGGAATTACTACGCTGATTGCAAGGTGAATAGATTCGCAAAACTCAATTAACTAATTTCTCATAATAACCTTCTATGAAAAAACTATATAAAACTTTTTATGCTACATTACGATACAACATTGTGTCACACCATAACTGAAAACTAAACTCTCTTTTTTCTTAACGCAGCTGGAGAAAACATCTAAACTAGCTCAAAATGCGGAACTCGCAAAAGGTCTTTGGGAGAAGAGTGTAGAGTGTGTGAAACTCACTCCAGAAGAAAATCATTTGAAGTAAAATGATATTGGCTGCTACTTATAATCTCTCAATTCAAAGCTATGAAAATAATTGCACACACGAATTCGTCACATATTATCCGGTCAATCAATCTTCGCTGCAATTGATAATTAGTTAAATCAGTTGAAATCAAATTAGTAGACTTTATTGGTTGTTATGTACATATTTGGAGATAATAGTCAATTCACAATAGAAAAATTCGGAATTCAATATTTGTGAACCACAACCTACATGAAACATGATATTATGGATAATATGATATGATGCTAATCCCAATTTATGATAAATATATTATTATGAGTTTCAGCAGTGAGCACGCTTGAGTAATGTGTTGCTAATTCCAAAGAATTTAATCCTCACTCAGGAGTAATTCAAAAATGTAATTTAATCCAATGTTTAAAATAGGTTCAGAAATGAATGTATTTTATCTCTAAAAATAATTGAAGGCTCAGGGTAACATTACTGTTTTGCATTCAAGGCGACTCCATTATTGCACTTGATTTGTATAACTGAATCTATGACAAATGGACAACAAATTGTGTCAAGCTTATAATAATGCTCTTCATTATTAATTAAACAGTGACTGTACTTTCCATGTTAATTTAATTGCATTGAAATAGTATTAATAACCAATTTTATTTATCAGAGGTAGATTTTTTGATGCATTTGTTAGTGATAAATCTCCTGCTTTAAAATAAAAATACATTGTGATTCACCAATAATATAATGTCATAAGACCACTACACTATAGGATGTCTATGCAGAGTCTATTGGAAGCAGAGTAATTTTGTGACGGTCAGTATCAGTATACCTTAAGGAAACAATTAATAAACTCTACAATTATTGTAATTAGTACCCAGATAAATGTTAACAATAATAGTAAAATAGTATACAACGATTGTGATGTGGATTTATATACAGATTCTGGTAGGGACTACTGACTACACAATAACACAAGTATTTACACATTACGCATATGACTTAATAAATTATAATACATATAATATCGTAACTAAAACATTTAAGTACTATGAACTAACATACATGACAAATTCTCTGTTATAAATCTAGACTGCAATTATATGTTTTAAGTAAAATAGTAATAATTGTTAACTATGTTAACATTGAGTGAAGACTAGAAACTCAAGTGTCAAGTCTAAGCAGACGAGCTACTTACTTTAACACAATTATTAAAAAATTAATATTTATTTAGCAACAAGAGCCAAGTTTATTTGTGTACCAAGTGATTATTACAGCGAAGATGTAGCTTTAAATTATTTGTTATTGATTTTGCAAAAAATGTGGACATTTTTATTCGTAAATTCTTCTGAAAATATCAAATAAATAGTTCTGTAATCTATTAAATTGAAATACTGTCGAACCCTTGTTGTTGTTTTAATTATTTCTACACATCAGAATAACTTCCTAACTTAAAAGGTTACATTTTAGTTACTCTCTGATTTCCATAAAAGCTCAAGCTTAAAATATACTACAATTATTAATTACCTACTTAAATTATACAGACACATGCCATCATACCTCAAGCACCTCAAACTATCGACAATTACGCATTTCCAAAAAGTGAACCTCACAATGAAACGTAATAACTATACCTAATACAAATTATGCAACTTATATTATATACCTAGACCCAAGGCTATATCTTTTATATACCTTGCCTAGACTAGACCTACCTAAGTAAAGATACGCTTACATAAATACAGCACAATGTATAGTACATCTACTAGAAAGATTACATTTTTATTATAATATCTTTTCAGGATTTGGGTGAACCTTGTCGGGATGTCAAACAGAATTACTAATTGTAGCATGTTACTAGAGAAGCGTGAAAGATAGGTTGCAAAGGAAGATTTTCTTATTTGCCTAATGTAAAAGATAAAATTCTATAGAAAAGAAGAGTTCTTTCTTTGTACATACAATAGAGTCATACATATCATAGAAATACTAGAAATAGTAGCAAGTAACTATACAGAGTTACACAGACCTGGAAATGCAAAGCATTGCTTTAGTTAGAAACAGCTAAGTGAAGCATAGAATTATTTTGTCTACGGCATAATGAAAAGAGATAGTTGTTAAAGGTTAGGAATTGCGACGTGTGAAGTCTGAGGATGAAAGGAGAAAGTCGCTATTGGAATTTATACTTTAGGTGCATTCGGTAAACTTTATGACTTTTATACATGAGAAGTGTATTGCTTGCGTTGGAGGTACGTGGCTTTATTTTAATTCCCGTTATTCGAGATCGTGCTCCATTAGGCATTCGGTATCATTTACAAAGCGGGCAAAAGATTGTACATAATATGCCGGAGAACGTGCTACAATACATAAGCGAAGTGTTTGTTCATACGACATTTCTATAGTAAGGGCACACAGCATGCAGCACTGGAATTTATATACACAGATACATTTTATACTTCTTTTCATTTTCTTTTTATTTCATACAGATACACTACTGCGTACATTTATATGGATATCTACTCCAAATTTATATAGTATTCTATGTTGATCTAACAAAGTTGATCTAAGTTAAATGCTTATATCATTGCATGCAATGTAGTTGTATATGTAATGGTAACAGAAGAGAAGGATACTTTTGCAACTATTATTATTAGTTCTAGTGTTCTATAATGAATAAACCCGAGTGTGCTGTATGGTTTATATAGAGGTAGGTTATATGTACATAATATCTTATCCTTTCTATCTCTAGTTGTTGTTACTTTCATCTTTCTTTCGCTCCCTCTCCTTCCGTCGGTTTACTCTGTTATGGCAGTTGGCAGTTTTCATCATTCAGCTTCGTCGTTGTATCTGCTCGCCTCTTCCGCAAACATCTATGTCAAATAACACAAACTCAATTGAGACTTTCAGATGAGACTAGCATCAGTACAATTTCAATGGTGCAGCATTTGTGTGAATGTAACAGGCTCGAAGGCTCCTACAGATTATGCGATGCGATAGTAGTCTGCCTGTCTTTGTGTAGCAGTAGTAGACATACCTCTAAGCATTTGGGCCTTTAGGTGGGGTGCTTTCTTTAATGTATAAATTACACCCACACCTTACTCTCGAGATACAAAGGATTTTGCTACTCTGAGAATATTAAAATATAAAAAACAGGCAATTTTCTTGCTATTGGGATTCGAATTTATGATGAGATTAGGTACTTTGTATACATTCAGGCTGTAATAAATTGAATTTTGTTTAAATATTGTACAAGTAAATTGTTTGGGATCAATTTGCCGGGCATTAGTAGAATCACAGTGTAATAAATCACTTCAGAATTGTTAGAATGAAAACTTTTGCAATGGAGTACAGATAGTAGTGGAAGTTAGTTGTTTGCGTGGGTTCTTCAGTTTATGTCATTACAAACATCACTTGGCATTTATTAGGAAAGATAAAAAGAGAGAAATCCTAAACAGTACCTCTGGTTGTTTTTCCAGGTATGTGTCAGATTTTCATTTGTACTGCGTTCATCCAGAAATATGATCTAGTACAGTTCTTCCTGAAACTTTTACGTGTACTAAGATTTCTATAAGCTACTAATAGAATAGAAGTACTAGGACTAGGAGTACCTAACATACCTAAAAATACGTATACGAAGTAAAAAACGTAGTAGGTATTCATTTTCCATTTTCATTTGGGGTCTAGGCTTACTGTTTTACTAAACTTGAGATCTTGCTGGGGGAATATGGGAGAAGGAAATACAGTAGATTGTGTTTCGGGAAGAAAGAAGATATGACAAACTCTTACATTATTGTAATCCTGTCCGTTGCCGTAACTCGGTCCGTCAGTTTGGGGAACTTCACCTCTCTTTCCAAACCTGTGGAGGAATTAATTGAAGTTTTATATATGCTTACACAACCTCATAAAATATTCATAGAAAGTAAAAATGAATCTGAAATCGTCATGTCAGGACCTGGAGGATGATATTACTTTAATTAAAAACTTGCAGCTCCCGTTTAGTATTTATATACATATACCAGTTGTTCCAGCAGCTCGTAACAATGACATATGAGTAAGTGTGACGTGTATGGGCATACTGGGGTGTTTTGTGTCTGATTTCTGAGAATTACAATAATATGCTCTTAATCCGTTGATTAGATTACTAAACTCGAACTAGTGCCTACTTATTTTCTTTCCCTAGCAGTTCGCAAAAATGAGAAAGCCAGCTTTCTCTGTAAACATTTTAATCTTCTTTAGCGTTCCATGAACATTACATCTGAATATCCAATTAAATTTTTATCTTGCAGCGGTTGATTTTCTGCACAGATTATGTTTCTATCTTACTTTAACATGAATTCAAGGTCAGTTTAGTACAACATAATGATCTGTTTATATGCTACTGCGTATAATGTGATCTGGGTTATTCTTGGAAACATATACTGTCGTCAATTTATTAAGTATTTGATTCAAATCACCATTTTCACCATATAATATGTATAAGGTTGTTAATTACTATGCTACCATAAAAGAAAGAAAAGACTACATGCTACAAACTTTCCAGCCAAAAATAAAAGATAAAGAAACAGTTGAGTCAATCAAATGATTATTTCCAATTAGAGTTTCCCCTTGCCTTCGTTTAGAATCAATAGTGGAGTTCCTACACTTATGTCGTTATGTCTGTCAAGTCATTGTATTAGTATATAGATCATGTTCAAGAAAACTTATTTATCACGCTACTACATACTAATTAGGTACTAATAAAAAAGTCGTCGCTAGTTTGGTTTCATTGAAGACAAGCTATTCTTTCTAGGCTTAGCAGCATATAATATAAAAGCTTCTCCGCCCAAGATAAATGTAATCTCATAATTGCCAAAGAATATGGACTAAATGCAGTACATATAATGTATGTATAAACCTATAATGCTGGAGTTGTGCAATATTATCTTTGTATAATTATAAATCATGACATCAACGTACGATATCAAATAACATATTATGTGCGAGGAGATTGCTGCAACATTTATGTACTTACTGTACGTAGATAGTAGATATATAGATATGTATCAATGTATCTGAAGATTATAAAGATTACATATAGAAATATTGAAAATGAAATAGTATTTCATCTTAAATATTCCTATGTACTGTATGTAGGTAGTTATTAAATAAATATTAACATGTCCTGTTGGTTTTGGTGTTTTCTTTTATGTTAATAACAAGTGTGGAAAGTCAAATTATGATAGTAATAGTTATGATTTATTTTGCTTTTTTGCTATTCAAACGAGATGTGTGTTTCTGTATCTATATAATGGGTGCCTCTGTCTAGCTGTCTGGGTAAGATATATATTAAATGATGCACTGGAATAGAATGTATCCGGGAATGCCTTTCAACTCAAGATACAAGATAGTCTAGTTGTGATCAATAAAGACAATTTGCCAACTAGAACTAAAAGACGGATTTAATAAAATCATTTAATCAGAAATCCGTTGATCCGTATCCAAACAAGTTATACTTATAGGATGTATATTGCGTTTGCCGACCTAGCCAGTTCCTGAGAAGACAATTAAATGTATTATGTATGTCAGAGGATCTACAAACAGAACCCTTAGAGACGCTATTACATAGAATGATGTTGTTATAATAACTTAATAATGGCAGAACACTGGTTAGATATGCATCATGCTTAGAGTGAACCGTTAGATATATGTAAAAACATGGTATGTATATATATATGCTTTACACAACAAATTGATAATTTATATTTGTGGTTTACCTCGGTCTGGCTCTTGATCCATACATTTTATCAAGTTCTTGCAGTTGAAAGAGTTTTATAGCGTTGCCCATTCCCATTTCACCGAATTCACTTCTCGGTGTCCTCAGACTCACTTGCCCTCTGCAAAAGAAAACAATATCATTAGCATTAGCTTAATATGACAGAAACCTGAATGGAGCATTAATATTTTAATTCTAAAACATATTGTCATTTGTACAATGTTCTCTTACTAATGTCACTAAGTAGGTATGCAGTAAGGTAAAAAAGCTATTTTTTGAATGGGACTATTATGTATTGTATTTATTTTATTTTGATGTATATAATGATAGAGCTGCTTTCATTAGACACATTACTATTATCTGTACAGACCAAACCCAATCAATGTATACTTGCATGCAATAAGGTTGCGACACTAGAAACAGAAGTGCAATTAATACTGCACAACAGGTATTTGTAGTTGTTACCGAACTACAGTACCTGTAGATATCTATATTTGTGAATCACCCGCAAACCATTATGTATGTTACGTTTATATTGGACAAATGCTTAGCATCTAAAAGCTGTATCATATTTTGAATAATCATCCTGCCACATCACCGACACCAAAAGATACAATATGTTGACGTATTGATGACGATGGATGTGTATAAGTGTCTGTGCCTACATTTAGTATTTGCTTACGAATAAAATACTATGGTAAATAAAGCAATTCCTACATGAAGTTTGCCATAAATATTTATTACATACTTATTCCACTACCTAGATTATGATGTAATCTCAAAAATTGTGTACTTTCGGGCACATTAATTTATTAGATTTTCAAGGTCAGGACGGTCAGGAGAATGCCTTGACCGTTTCTTCAATGCGCAAATGACATGACAGCGCAACTATAAATGCACAATGATTTGTTGTAGAATTGATACCGATTCTCTGTAGATACTGTATTCTATGTGAACACAAATAAATAGTTTCCCATGTGTTGCTTGCAATTAATGACATTAAATTGTATCCGTAAATATGGTATGAAATATAGAAATATTATGGCATTCCGTTTCTTTTATACAGATGCATATACACATCCTACACATAATACCTACTGTTGAAATGTAAACGTAAATTTTTTGGCAACTTTCATCATTCTAATCTATGCACACTTGTGCAATTTTCTCTTCAATTGTATTTGTAAATGTAGTAAATGTATGAATCCTACAAACCCAGACAGTCAATGCTCATATATACTCGATTTGGAAGAGTAAAGCAATAAATTGACGTGAACATTGTGAAAGTACGCAAATAATACCTCAACCTGTGTCTGTTTTACTCGCATCGCATCCACGTAAATACATATACATGCATAACAGAAGAGTTCTGTACTTAGCTGCGAGCGTATAAGTTCGTGAAAGTAAACACAATAAACATTTATCAAGGGAAAGCAATTTTGTTTTGTGTTGCAAAAATACCCTCTATAGGTATGTGTTTGCCATGTGCGACCTAGCGTAGTAAGTATTGAGCATTCAATGGTTGAGTTGAATCAAGTTGAGTTTCTATATAGGTTCAGTAGGGTCATAATATAATATACAATTTAGGATCGCCGTTCATTCTGGAAATACAAAGTGGGGTCAGTCTAGTGGCAAACAAGGTTGAAGGCACATATTATTGTGGAAGGCGAGTATTTTTTACTTCCTTTATTTGGCTGTTGACGCTTTCTCTGTACACTACCTTTTCACAAGTCAAGCCAGGTTATTGTCGCAAGAATCAATACGGCAATGAAGAAAAACTGACTAGACATATAATCAAAGTCTCCTTTATGCAATACAATAAAAAATATTTCATACACAATTTATATATACCTACTCACTCACACAAGTATCGTATTACGCTTAATAATTAAATTTGGGAAACCAAACGAAATAAATCCCGAAAAAAAATTAATTTGATAAGTATAGCAAAATCATAATACTTTGCTCTGTGAATGATAAGATGATCACTATATCACTATATAAGATACTAATCACTATATCACGTGCATCACTACAATATCATGCAGACAAGTTGTGTGATCTTTCTGAAACGATGAGACAACCTTTAAAATTCACAGCGATATTACATTTTCCTCCATAACTAGCGCAGGTATTGTATTGCAGTTAATGATTGTTTACATCCTATGAACTCTCTCTCTTTCTTCGAATTGTAACTATATTATACAATCTAAGAATCAGTACCGCAAACTTTTGGTCTAACAACGCAGTAAGTCGCGGGTTTCACTACTTTCTCCCACTAATTTACATGTGGTGAAAGGTAAAAAGTTACTCTCTCCCCTCACATTTTTGGGAGAAATAAACGCCTGGGGGGTAGATGAAAACTCCCACCAATTACATGTGGTGACAAGTCAAAAGAAGCAATTATTTTTTTCCATCTCACTTTTTGGGGAAAAAAACGTTTGGGTGCTATCAAAACTTTAAGACTTGTAACTGGCAATTAGGTTTTCCCTGTTTTTTCTTAGTACCATGCATGTGTATCTGTATTTTGATACGAACAAAATCATCACTGTCATACATAGAAATATGACAGCCATTTCTGACTCAGTATTATAACACTTAAGGTTAATGATTATAAAGTAACAATAAAACACATTTAACTTAAACAAGAAATGGATATAATTCATATAGTTTTAGGTGGATAAAGATGATTATTTAAGATTTGGATAGTTCCTTTGATTGCTGAAATGGCTATTTCATCATAGATGGTCTTAGGTAATGATAGCTTTCTCCTAAAATCTTGAAAGAAATTGCTAATTGTTCCACGAGCTCCAATGATCTTTTCGCTTTGCTTTGTCAGTAAAATCTAGAGATACTGAAACAGACCATTTCTGATCCTAATTCTCGTTTCCACACAATACAAATGCTCAACTGCTTACACTATGCAACAAGCATTATATATGCACTTATTGCTTTAGTATGCTACTGCTACTCCCACAATGTTGCAGTAAACTGTAACAGACAACATAACTAGATAAAATGTAGAATATACATTACAATTAGGTTAAGCGGAAGGACTAGTTTTATGATTTACTTAACCGGGTTTCTTGGCTGTGTACATTTGATATTGACTTCTAAAGTGTCTAGTGTTTATTGTATAACTTTTAATTTATTATCCTGTTCAGTAAGGTCATATCAAAAATTAACTGTGCACAGCATTTATGTTTGAAGTATGAATTCTAAATATGTATGAGCCAAAGATGTTCCAAAAGCAATGTATTTCTCCGACCTTATCGTCTCGCATCTCTCTGGTATATGAGCAATTTCAGTTTATATACTTTGTCTACCTTTATATAAGAAAACTGCAAGATTTATGAAAAAGCAAAAACATGGCGTGCCTTACGATTTGATTTCAAGAAAAGCACATACCATTGCATGTATTTGTAATAACCGAGATATTGAATATACCTATTAAATTATCCAATTTACTGTCATGTGAATTGCTCTATTTAAACAATACAGGATAGGATCCGCACTATAGGTTAATAAGTATTTATATAAGTACGTTAGAACTTCTAAGAATAATACGTACAACTGTTTATATAGTAGGTTATAGTAAAAGAAATCTAATCGTAAGTATGGAACAAATAAAATTGAAAACAAAATGAGCAATTCAAAGAAAAGTTATTAAATGAATCATTGTACCCGCCGGGTACTACCCACACCCAGTGTATAACAGGGATTACCTATAAGTATGTACCTAATATGTTTCGTAGCATATATTATTTCACTTCGAGAACACAGTAATAAAAAGATCAGAAGGTACATCACAATTCATGAACTATAAATGTTTGTTAAGTGTATAAAGGAAGGGAAATAGCTTTAGGCGGTGAATGAACTGAAAATTGATGTGAATCATAGAAACATTCAATATTGAGATATTTTGCAATGAAACGTGTTCAGTGACGGTCATAGCTTAATTGCGACCCATGCGAATTCTCATCATCATTCTATGTTTAGGGATGCGAATAATATAACTAGTTCAATATCTAGACCTATAAGGCTTACAAATCAGGATTGTTAAGAATAAATAAGAAGATAAAAACACATTATGAATAAAAACATAAATTTAATGAAAAATTCAAGTAACAAATAACTTGCTATATGCTTTGCAGTTTGCAGAACCTAAACAAGTTACAAACCTTTCTGTATTGTGAAATTACATAACTAATTTAATAATTAGCATAATAGTGTCTTTAAATTGAGTTGGTAGTGTATAAGGATTAAAAGTTATCGTATCTAACTTTCGATTGTCACGATTTAAAATGTAGTATGTCCTTGTTGGGCTCATAAAATATTGCTTGTAAGCATCAATGATAGGTATATACGGTATACAGCGAGCCAGGTATCGTCTGAATAGATAACCTTACACAGCGGATCTTAATCTATCTTAAATTGTTTGGACCCTACGCGGGAGCACTGTCGTTTGACCGGCACTGAACGTATTTCCCTTACAATAATGATTCGATATGAAGAACATTGTATGATGTATGTACGGGCACGTATGATAATACATAACAGAAACAGTAGTTTACTTACTCAATGGTAGGTAAGGTACATAATAATTTGCTTCAAAATTGCAATACGTTTGTTCTATTTATCCAACTGGTGAAAGCTCTAGCTTTCACACTGAATATGGCACAGTACAGTACTAATAATACACAAATGCAGACAGAAAATATAATAGGTATACACAAATGTAAACATGCCAAGAGGTATGTTTACATTCATGTGCATATAATATAGTTTCTCTGTAAATTATCAAATATAGGATCATTTTGCAACATTATATATAGCCAATAACCTCATACTTGAAATAGAAATGTTATATGCGATATAATTGTTTCCACGCGTTAGTGATGGGTTGATCGAAAGAAGATACTCAAAAAAGAGAGATCATGATCTCTGCAAACAATAGCCAAAATGTTTTGACAACCAATTAGTTTCAAGGCTAAAAACATGATAATATTTTTCATCTCATTATGTCTACTAAAGTTTGCCAAGTTTTTGAAAATCAGTCCCGAAAAAATATTGACGAAACAAAATCAAATGTTACAATGGAACTTACGTCACGTCATAATGAAAGGAAGCACATAAGTAAAATGAAGTGAACCAGTTATGGTCCTTAACTTAAAGGTACGTCGGTACGTGTATGTACATGTGCATGTGTTGTGTACAATAATACCTCCATAATATGTACATGCATGTGTACAATACTTACTTGTGTATAAAACACTTTGAATAAATGAATACATTATTAATGCTGGTCAAACAAATATTTTTCTCTCTTCGGGTTGGATGTTCAAAATGCATATACACATCGTAGTCTCGAATTCATTTGCTATAGCTTCATCTCCAGGCGCATATTAAAGAACAATATTTATTATAATGAATAAAGTTAAATAAAACGCAGCCCATGCAAAAAAATCTGACTTTTACAATGAAGTCGTATTATGATAAGTACAGTAGGCCTTGGGTCAATGATGAGAAATGTGTTCTTGGTTAGAAGACTCAATTAAAAACCATAAAATAGCGTTAGCTTTAGTTACCACACCAGTTCAGTCAACAAACACAATACAAGTCGGTTCCTTCCTATGTAAATGCTTTCATACCTATATATAAATTTCATAGACTGTGTCTTTACGTACACTATGCGTACACTATCTGTAAATAATTGGACAATATAAGGTCATATACCTTTAGCATTGTCACCATTCGCGAAACTAATTGAGGTAGGTAACATTCGAATTAAATGGACACAACACGGACACCTACGTTGATAAATTATTATTAATAATGGGTTTGTAATACCTATTAAACCGTAAATGGTATTTGGATAGCTCATTACGCGTATATATATACTTCCAAGAGCCAAATCATTCGACTGGCTACAACATGGAGTACTATTATGCTAACGATTTATAAATACATTCAGAAATAATGACACTTTCTTATATCTAACTGCAATACTACTTAGGTACATATATTTTATAAAACACGCGTTAACTAATGATTAAATCAATTTACTACAACCACACGTTTCTTACTACTACATGATTTTTTTCTGTATAAGAAAATTTCAGCACTATAACTAATCTGCTACCGTGTTCTGATGCTGCACCATTGCATGTGTGGTAGAAAAATCAAGATCAGTTTTACTAGATGCTAGTTAAACATTAGTGTTACTGTTGACATAATTTGTTTACCCGAATAGCCTCAAGAAACTGATAGCGTTTAGTTATTATTACACTTTGCGTGGCCCTTCATAACCACATGCAGAGCCTACATCCAAGAATAAAATGCGCAACTTAATCCTGACATAGTTGAAAAAAGATCAAAGAACTGTTACGTTGTAATGAATAGCCTACTACAAGGAAATACACATATTGCTGGCAAATCTGAACAGAAATTACCAGAAAAGTATGTGGGAGGTAATGGAAGTGTATCTTCACTTTCTAAGTACTTCTCTTCACTCGCACTCATTTGACTATCTGCACATAAACATTTTATAACGTAGCTAACAGCTCAGAGCTCACGGTTAGGGGTGTACACGTGTATGCTGTCGTATGCAGAAAAAGTTGACGGAGGTGTCCAGTGAAGTGTCTGGCAATAAATAATCTGATGACGCTGACGGCGGTGCGTGTGTCTTTGTATGAGACTAGTTGCTTTTCTAGGTGTGTTTCTCAGAAACCTGACACGCAGATAAGGATAATATCTATTTTGTGTGTGAGGGGAATTTACCATTAGTAAAAAATATATTTATACTGAAGTAATTGACTTTTCGTGTATATCTGTATGTAAAAGAACCATCCTATCTTCAAACAAACAGTTTTACAAACACGCGTCGACTAATCTTCTTAAATTGAACTCTCATGTCCAGTGTCAAGAAAACAAAGACAGAAATACACGAAAGAATGCCACGTTATGAAATACTTGTTGTATCCAGCAGTTGGCATTAATTCCCAGTATGTCTGTTTTCTCTTTATGGCCATTGCTTTTATGGTGTTTTTTGCCCTTATGTATATAGTAATCTAGGTATATGCTTTCTCTTTTATTGTTTCCGTTCTACATGTGACACACTATCTCTAACGATAAGTGAAAAAGTTTAGATTTCGGAAGATTAACTACACTCTCAAGATTACGAAATAATTCGCCAACCAACGCACGCACAAATTGCGTTTCCGAGTTTCGGACAAAAGATTTAATTATTCATCATTTAAAGGTTTGACTATGTATTTGCAAGAAGGGAACAGTATAATGGTGTATACAAATAAGAGTTTTCTTACGTAATTGGTTTTTGTTGACTTCTATTATAACTGTCCAGATATCTGAGAACGCCTTTTAGATAGGAATGCAACTGGTAAAAGTCCTTCGGACTGGATTCTGCGGAAGGATTGATACTTCTACTGGGAAATGCTTCACACTGATTACTACTTGGATCTGATACCCAAGCAATTACCATTATTAAAACGAGTAAACATTCGCTTCCGATTTTGCACATCGTTGCAGTCTTTGGGGCAGCAATGAACAAACTATTCTAAAACTGAAAACTGTAATTTAATCACAAACAAAGGAGTTTCATAAAGTAAACTGGACAAAAAACTACCTAACAGCTAATGAACAATTTTTCTTCAAGAATTTGCTCAAGTTGGTTATGTGGTTGAAAATTGGACCATGTGTGTATGTTGATTATTTAATTATCCAAGAAAGAATTGACTTTGCAAGTTTTCCGCATCCGGGAATAGTACGCGAATATGTTTTCCGTCGATTTAAAAATGGGGGCAATGCAAGACACTTCCAGTGTGTGGGTTGTCTCTCTGGTTCTCTTCTCTACGTCAATGTTTTAGTATTGTAATGTATTACTTTTTATTTTTCGTTGACCTTTTTGTCGGTTTTTGTGTAACTGGACGACTAATTCAGCTTAAAAGTAAATCGGAAACGGAAACGTTAAAAAATGAAATGGGGAATTTCCACCCGACTTTCCAGAAACAGTTTTGGTTTGCTTGTGGTAGAAAGTTTATAGTGGATGAGGTTTGTTTCTAATCAGACAGTGACAGATCAGGTCAGACTCCAGAGTCAACTGGTAGCTGTAGTAGACTGTTGTGTATTTATACTGCGAACGAATTTCCTCCACACTCGACATATGCTTTCTGGTTACAATTCAAGTAAAGAGTCAGTGTCAGTTCCTAGCCTCAGTCACACACAAACATACACGTACACACTCTCTACACACACTCGTTTCAGAATGAATAGGAAGAAGGTGGTATGGTGGTGGCAGTTTCATGAAGAAAGACTCTCTCGAGTCTGCAGGGTAGAAAGAATGAGAATGTGGGTTGCCTGAATAGACGGATGACTGTAACTCTATCATGAGATGATTTCAATGTATGCTTGATATATGTATGTGTACAAGATCTGCTTTTTTCATGTGATAAATCCTATGTAAAGTAACTAAAAAGGAATTCAATTGTTGCTCCACATTTGCGTAGGGGTATTCGTAATAACATTAGTTAAGATTACACCACATCTCTCATACAGGTCTATTGTACTATTTTATCTCAGTTTTATCTAACTTTCATCGTAGGTACCAACTTTTCCAGAGATGCTTCTCTTATGACTCGTGACATTTTTAAAGTTTCAATTCATTTGGACGTGAGCAGAAACTGATTTCACTTTCTATGTAAATTCTGTTTTTCCCTACAATTACTCATTTTTCACTCTGACGAATGGCCTGTCTTGTAAAAAATTTATAATCCTGTGTAGTAGTTACCAATACATAGGAGTGAAAATTACGTGACTGTAAAAGGAGACCTAGAGTGTGTGAAGGTAATGTCATGTTTGTTCTGTATGTTGTGGATTGAGAAAGTGCTAGAATGGTATAATATGCACTAAGGGTTGTCATCATATACTGATAGGGTGAGTTATTCTTAATGTCCCATAGACAATTCAGCATTCTTTATTGTAAAGATGCAGTAAACTTTTATAAGAATCTTGTAATGAACCTATTTACGCGTTTATGAGCCATGATTTTTTGTTTGCAAAAATCGTTACATGCTGTTTTGAAAAAATTGTAGAAAAGTGAAAAAATGTTTTAAAAATAATTTTGTTATTTATACAGTTTTCTACGGAAATGAGTTTTTTAAGCTAGCAAAGCAATTTTTTAAGACTAATTCAACTCCCGTATTAAGCGATATTAATCTTAATAATTCTACATCTCACTAAACCCTAAAATTTCTGTAGGCATTTGTGTTGTTGGATTCTCAAACCGATTCTCATGTGACAATTTTTCAACTTTTGAACAACATTGTCAAACGAATTCTCTGCATGATTGGAAAGATCCCCAACCTAACGGGTACCTCAGGATATTTGTATAAGTATAAGTAACGAACACCCTGTAGTTCGGATTTCATTGTGAGTCGAGTAACATCGACGAAAGTTACGTTCAAGTTTTAGGCCATTGTGGGTAGCCTCAAAGTCAAAATCTTAAACTGCTGGCATATGTTTCTTGGGTCTCCTTTTTGTTATGAATGGAAGTGGCTTTGTGACAGGATTTTATGCATGAAAACATGTCAGTGTGTTTTACATAAACTGTAGACATTTCTTTTGAATTATGCTTAATATTACACTCAATTTATGTCGAAGTGATATCCCTGGGGAATATTTAAAAACACGAAGAAACAACTCAGGATTTGTTTTAGTTTTCAATCATTGCTTGCTTAGGTATTTTGTGTTTCATGGTGTTTTTGATGACATGAACTAAAGTTCTCATACGCAGACATATCCACCACCACCCACCCACTTGCCTAACCAAGGTATAATATTTAGACTGATGCATGCATAAGTAAGTACGGAATTTCTCTTCGTATACAGTACACACAAGCTAAACTCTTTTTCCTTAAATGGGAAAGTTGCTTACGGGATACTTTCAGTTTTCATTAGTTGCCTTTAGGTTTTGCAATAGTAAGTACGGAGTTTCATGTTACAAATTGAAATGCTAATGTAGTTAGACCGCAACTTGGTTACTAGGTTCATGGGTGGCTTGTCAGGGTAGACTACGTGGCTTTTTACCAGCAAAAACCAGTAGGTACTGGTATATACATAAGTAAGATGTGTATGAGCATGGAAAAGTACCAGAATGCTGTGTAATATGTATGGCTATGTATGAAATATCTCCGTGAAATTTACATCGTCCCCTACTACAAGTGAAGTGCAGGATAGTGGGACCATGCTTGGAGTTTGTCAAATACACAAGGAAAATGTATAGTCAGAGTAGGATGAAAATGAAATGACGTTTCCAACGTTTTCAACATAGATCATAGATGTTATGCGGCAACAGACTCTTATAAGCAGCGGTTTATGACGAATACATGAAGAACTGAAACCTAAATAGGTAAAGCCAGTTTCTTTGAAGTTCGGTGATGTAGATAAATGTCCTGTGTGTTTAATATGCAACAGCTCAATTTCATTTTATAATCTTTCGTTTCTTCCACAGTTGAAGTCATCAAAAGTGTACGCATTACTTTGTGCTCAGAGAATCCAGCTTAAATTTGGAATGGACAATCGCTCCATTGTAGTCAGTTGTCATACTCAAAGAAACTACAGCTGTCATAAAATACCATATCATGTGGTCACCCTTTAGTACTTTTGTTAATCATATCAAAATGAACAAACCATGTGTAATCACTGCATTATTATCAATATCAACTTCACTTGCGGGTAATAATACGGGTAGTATGTATGCAAAAATAATCTAATTGTATAATTTGTGATGTGTGTCTTTAACCAAGTCATTTGCAGTTGCCTTTAATTACAAACTGCTTTCTGAGTACATGCTTATAATTGTTCCGCTTAAACTTGTAGTATGTGGAACTATGTAAACTTCTATGTACAAGGATGAATTAGACGTTTGCCATTGAGCTTCAAAGTTGTAAGGTTCTTGTCATTTAGAAACCAACATTTCATTTACTTATCCATTGGGAATGTTATTTATTAAAAAATTGTTGCATTAGACTGTAAAGAATAAGATAAAAGAGTAAGGTGTAGGTACACTTTTTCATTACTATGAGAATGTTGACTCGTCGAAAAAACTACAAATAAACGCCTAAGTAATTGTGAGTAGAAGTGCGATGATTTCAATTTCAAGGTGTATGATAGGTACTGACGTAATGTAGGTCTGACGTGACATTTCATGGAAAACGCGTGGCACATTGATGTTAGAAAATTTTATTTTGAAATTGAAATTGAAATCGAATGTGAGTACCTGATCTGATAATATTTTTTAGGTGCTGTGTATACATCGTAGTTACATTTATGAGGTAAAGTGTCAAGGCAAACAATATGGGAACGAATGAGATGTCATCTTACAGAAGAGTTTGTAATAACGTTGTGAATAATCTTCAAAAGTGAATACTTACATTACACCAGTAGGTGCACTGAATTGAATAAAAGTACCCATTTGTTCGAGTCTTTAGAAGAATTTTGTCTGTCTCGTGTACATTCTTATCTCATCTCACCCAAAGCAACTACAAAACTCTCAGAAAATTCAATTGTGATGGAAGAGGAAAAAAACTACTCAGAAGAGTTTTTAAGGAAATGTGAAGCACAAGAAGAAGATATATGCAATGCATAAAATATTTTGACTACTCGCAAGCCTTTAGCCTTTGAGAGAGGCATTCTCCCAAATGGAAACCTGTACTAATATGCAGACACCATGTACCTATATCTGTATACTTACATAACTTACATCAGAAACACCTATGTCGGGAATGAATAAAAATTTTGAATTGAAAGAGTTGCACCTACTCCTACTACTATGGAGAGCACTTTCTTTTTACAAACAAATCTTTGTTACATACACTTTAAAGCGTGGGCTAACACTTTCTACTTAAAGAATGTGTAATAAATGCATGATAAAATAACTTTTATTTTCTAACCCTTCGGATGCGCAATATTAGGTACTGTATTTATGTCATACATATTCCACCAAAATATTAAGATAACAACGAGTACTACGCTGCGACATACATAAATAACTAATGTTACCTACATGCTGAAACGTACATACTACACCTACATGTGCAAATATAAAGTATGAAATAAAATAAGTCTTCAAGAATATTTGAAGTACTTTCAGAAGCAACTTTTCAAAGGTAATTTATATTCGGAGGGCATATATTCACTTTACATCCCAAAAAATTAGAATTTTTTGTCCATTTTTAATCAGGCTATGCAACTTTTATGCGAAGGGAAGTAAGTACATAACATACTAAAAATAGCAGTAAATGTTTACAATAAATGTCCTAAGACAACTATAATTTCTTCAAAAGTAAACACTTGCTGAAACAACTGACATGGACATTATGCTACCACAACAAAAGCAAAGATACCTACCAGCTACCTAGGGACATGGGCATGCATTGTGAAACAAAATGAAAAGAAACTACAGTTGAACGCAAAGAAAAACAATTTCACTGCTGCCATCAACATATTTTAATTTAAGAGATGGTACCTGATTTAGGAAATTTTACTCCCACACTCACACTGAACTATTCATTTTCTATACACAGCTCCGCAAGATTTGAAGTGATGCATTACAGATATATGATGTTTTTGTCCTATTAGTGATAGCGACCCAGTATATTTGTATTTATCATAAAAACGTGGGCAATTCATTACACCTGTATCTGCATTAAATGAAAAGACGCAAAAGATGCAAGACTGTAAGAGTGTCTCTTACTGAACTGAAATGAAACAAATGAATTGAATAGGAATGATGGAATGAAGGCTATTGCTGCAACTTTTAAAGCGAGCTAGCATTATTACTGGAACGCATAAAACCTTTAGTTTGTAATAAACTCTGCATGACAGTTCACATGGAATTGGAATGAGGATGACAATGCAGTGTAATGGCCGCAGGAAAGAAAAGAAAATACGGGAATGCAATGACGGGTTAACAGGATGGACCGTTTTATTACTTAACAAAAAGAGCAAACTAAAGCTAGTTACTGTACAACATGTGTTCGTTACAAACGACCATCGCAAAACTGTCGTCAAACAGTCGTATTATCATACTACAGGAAATGTAGGAAGAACTCTACCATTCCACAACTTAATACTTAGGATGGAAGTGTGTCATCGTAGTTCATTTCATTGAGTTCTACTGTTTTCCTCAAATGTTTTCCAAAGAATTTTCATGGAAAGCAATTTGTACTTTGTACAATGCAATTTCCTGTTAACCAAACCTTTTAAATTACACTGAGCTTTAAAACAATTCCCGAACGGGAAGAATGAGATTCCATCAGCGAAGCTGGAAATGAAAACTTTCAAGCAAGTTATAGTACAACACAAACTTGAAAATCTTCGGTTCGGAACAAAGTACACATAAAATGACATTATTGTAGTTTGTAGTTTGTAGTAGGGGGTATGATCACTTTACATTTTACTCCTACTTATATACATACAGCCACGTAGTAAAAGTAATCGCTTAATTAAGCACGTGTTGATAAATTAGGAACGAACTGCTGGTTAACTCGTTTCCTTGTACTTTTCGAAATTTTTATTAGTCAGATGTCAATAGTATTCCAATATAGAACACATACTACTTAAATTAATCTAATCTTTAGTATAGTAGGTAGTCAACACAAAAATTGAAACAATTTATGACATCAATGTATCTCATGAATGAATCATCAATGAATTGCAAATGCCAAATGTGTAGGAAGCATTAAGCTATGGACTTATACATGCAAATTTAATAAAATCATTCGTAAGTGATAGTGATTTGTCTGTCAAATCAATTCACTGCAACGAAATTACTACTAGCTCTATATATACTTTTGAGTAGAAAATTACGAAAAAATATTCGTTGTGACATACAGCTTTAGTATAACTAGACTATAATGTAGCTCATGTGGATTATTCCCATCTATACAAAGGTGTAACGACTACGGGAAGCCAATTAATGTACAAATATTCTTGTGTAAACTTTATTCGGTTTTTTCTAACCATCTGACAATATTAAGTGGCTCCTTTCCATGCTTCCATGAACATTTATGGTCATATTGCCTGCTTCTGTATTGATCCTTTCAGTGTACAAATCATTATTAATACATGTAATAGGCAAAAACAATTGTGAGAGTGAAAACAAATCTTTCGTGTGTTTATGGTTTATCCTAGTGTGGGCAGATAATAGGAGATATTATACTTGTGTATTTATTAGGAATGACATTAGCCATCTGCTATAGTATTATTGGGGTTCCGGGTTCCATTATGAGCAATGAACATCTTGTAAGCTGAGTAAGCAGCTTACAGTTTCATTGGTGTCTCAAAGTACAATACATATTGTATTGAGTGCAGATTCCTGGCAGACTCAACTTAGTTAGTTATGGATGATTGCGAAGTTTTATGCGACTAGACGAGACTTGAACGAATCAAGGACGAAACAAAATAAATCTCTTGTTCTTACTAAAAAATTGTAAATAGTGACGACTGACGAGTGAACGAGCATGTGGTAATAAACTTAGCTTCATGGCTGATTCAAGCGCTTCCTAAATTCATGTGCAACGTTTGCTCAAAATTTGGAAGACAAGCTCAGTTCGCATTATTGCTCATAAAATATTGCAATCAATAGAGGTGAGGTGAAGGCGTGATATAAACTTTATATCGTAGTTATAGTATGAAAATTCATCTTTGTCCTCGTGAAGAGTAAAATATTGCATTTGGTGTAGGTAGAATAAACATTCAGTTTACAAAGTAACTTTATTATCTCCTTATTTACACTCATTCTAATATTTCCACTTCGTCACTCAGAATTCTTGAGCTCAGAAGGAAATGACTCCTACAAGTAAGCCGATGCATTTTCCAGGGTAGAATTTCATAAAAATGTGTAGGCAAATGGAACAACTTGTGTGTTCTGAAGTTCCAAGAGTAATACGGACACAACTATTCAGCTCAAGAGAGTATACTCCATACACGCTCTCATCATGATAACTTGTGTCTGGTTAACTTTGAAAAGCATGACTCACAAATACCATCAAAAACTGGCGAAGTTAATAAGTAAGGTACATAAGCCTGCGTGGTTGCAAAGCAAATAACTAACTAACCACAAAACCCACGCACCTGTTACAACTTACAATGCACACAACCTATGCACAATACATATAATGACTTCTGCTTGTTTTCACTTGTCACTTATCATATATACATATACCTATCTGTTCTTAGTTATTCGGAAAAATAAAATCCTCTACAAGCAATTCAATTTAGGCACACAATTCATGAATGAATATACCTACGTACGTACTCGTATCTGTAGTAGTATGTGTTTTGATTTTATAACTTTCTAGTCATGTCATAAATCTGTCTGCGGGCAAAATAAGATTTTTGAAGAACTTTCACTCGACAATTTGAAGAACTTTCACTCGACAATTTGAAGAACTTTCACCCTTTTTATTTTACAGTTAGTAACGTACTTTTCACGTAGGATGCTTACAAAACCCACATATCATTGTTCATATCATACATTGTTGTATTCTGTATAAAGACTATCACATATATCTGTGTTCATGAAAACATGAAAGGATCGAAATGTGAGTCATTCCAGTTGAAAGAGTTTTATCAAAACCATGAGACGTGGGGTTTCATGCAAAAACCACATAATAATCCATAATAAAATTGTACCAAGGGTTAATAGTCTGTTTGCAAAAAATATTTGATGAAGCCAATAATTCAGTTTGTTAATGGATTCTCATGAATTGATTCAAATTACAGAGGACATCAGCATCACAATCGGGAGATGACTAACCACTAACTTGCCTAAATACTCCTTTTGATACTTTCTTTCGAAATTACACTTTCTATCTGTATCATCCATTCATTACATAGGTATATATTTTTATTAGATACTAATATATTTTTCTTCATGCACTCCACTTGTAGTAAAAGTACAAGGAACGTATCAAGTTGATTTAACAACTAATCGCAAATCATTTACACAATTTCACAGTGAAAGCGATAGGAGAAAGGTCACACATGTGTTTCAGTGCCACACAAGAAGAGCTTGAAAGAATATCCTCTTGTTGAAATTTTGAGCACGTCTTTCATCAACATGAGTTGGAGATAAATCCAGATTAGAAACACCAAATAAAATACACACAAACAAACAATACTGTTACAAGCAACTGAAGCAACCAAAGGACTAAACTGGTTTTCCATATTTGTTTTCAATGCTTGGCAAATATAAAGTTTCAAGGAAAAGTCAAGCTAACAAGTTAAATAGTTGAATTAATTTACTGCAATTTTACAATACCTACATACGCGACACATAATCACAGATCTGTTTATCTAACGGTATGGCTTTCTGTCTAAAAGTGAAAGAAAACTCTTACAAAAGTACCAGGACCAGAGCTGATGATGCAGCCCCACACGTACTTGCGCTTCAGCAATTTTTAAATCCGCCTACATGTTCACAGCATTCAGATTTCTTTTCTGTGTTAAAGTTATGCAAGGGCAAAACTTTTCCTTTCATCTCTCATCGTCATTGCGATACATAATTTCAATTACCTAACCTATTTTCAAGGGCGTATCTAGAGGGGGTCACAGCGTGCCCGGGCACCCCCCCAAACGAGTTGAGCAGCCCTCCAAATGGCAATCCTAGTTACGCGCCTGCCTATTTTAGTACGTTCAAACACTTCCGAGTATAAGAAAATTAGTCGAAACGAAACACGGATACGAAACAAAAACAGTTTGAAAGACGTAAACAACGAAAATGAGCTAGCTATATTTATATATCACTTACTCACTACATAAGTATCTGTAAAGTCAAAGTCGCAAAAACCATGTATGTAATGGCATTCCTGTTTACAAACAAAATCTCAATTAATCCACCTATTCAAACTTTTCACTGTGGTGACTTTCATGATCCCGCATTATGATCACTTATGTATTAGAAAAGGAGATTAAATATCTGCTACACATACGTTTAAAGATACTGTATAAGTACATAGAAAAGGGAGTAAGTTCAAACGATCATGGAAGAAGTAGGTTTACCCAATGCAATGCATGTCTGCATGGGTAAACCGTACATACATGCATGCTCTTCATGTATTTTTTCCATGAGTAAAAATAAAAAAATATTAAAGAGTAAAAACTTGCTTGTCCATGTCACAGGAATAATGGGTTCTCCGTATTAGACGGTATAGTATTATTTATTACGTTTCAATAGTGAGGCGATTAGATTACCAAAAAGGTACAGGTGACTTACATTAATTCACAATACGACATAGAATATCTGTGTAAGTACATAGGTAAAGGTACGGTACAGGTTTCATTGTGAGAATCCTAAATATAATACTCGAGTATGTAATTAATGTTCAATACTTTGTTAGATCATTCAATATAAAGTAATAACATTTCATCTTGCAGGTGCTTTGACGCATTCAATCATCCTTACTGAGAGATATTTTGTTAATAAACAGTACATGATATAAATGATAATGGTACACATAATAAATTAGGTTACACATAAATAAGTATGCAATAACTACTCATCTAATTGCATGTTAATAGTAAGTAAACAAGTTATATAATAACTTTCTCCCGTTCGTAACATAAATGTAAGTTCACAAAAGATTGTGTCATTCATAAAAATAAAACATAACTAAGGCAAAACACATCTTATTTTCTACACAGGTATGCATAACGGACTCTGTAATGACTAGCACTAGCAGTAAGTGCGGGTGAACAAAAATCTAAATGTAATTTATACGTACACAATATACTTAACAACTTAACAGGATAGGTATGTATATAATATTATATAACACGTTCATAATTATGTGTTTAGTACACAGGTACAATAGGCATAATATTTAATGTGTAAGCATGAAACTTACTCGCGTACTTCAACAAAAAATACTTTGACTAAAAAAAGTTAATATCAATCTTTACAACTCATACACAAACAAAATAATGCTGAATATTCTTTTGAATTATGCAACAGGTACATCAAATAATCACATTGCACTTCATTTCAAGTCACAAATCAAAAATACTTGGGAGAAAAAATTCTTCTGTCAGCCTGCCGTTACACACAACACATACACAAGTAAACTATCATTGTAAAATGTAAATTGTATCCAAAACGAAAATGTTCACAAGCAGTGTCAATATACAATCCCAAAGGAAAATATCCATTAGAAAATGATAACAATATGCACTTTTCACATTACTAAATTACAATTAGATTGTAAATACTGCCAAACATGCATTGTGTACGAACGGTACATACAATACAAATTACATAATGTGTCAGTTAACAAGTAGCATGAAACATAAAGAATTTTTGAATATTTTTCTGTATGCTGCATGCATTTTCAGATTGTCACTTGCTATTGGATAGTTTCTCAATAGTTGTGTTCTCTTTGGCATTATATATTTCGTCAATTTTATGTCAATTGATACTAGGATGTTACCTCTTGGACGTTTTCGTTTTGCATTAAACAGTAGAATTCCTTACGTTCGGTATAGGAACATAGGGTTAACTCTGTACATTAATTTTCAGTTCATATAATATTCATAATATATTATGTATAATAATTGCATTCAATTTAATCACTATCACTCACTCTATATTTTATAAAATCTAAACAGGTTAACGTTAGTATAATATAATATTATTTGGTTTGTGAGATATTTTAATACGTTATATTCGAAATGTAAGTTTGATACTTGCAATATAAGGCTTAGACACTTGAGAAGTTGCTTCATAAGGCTGATCAGTTCCATATTCATTTGTCTTTAAGCAAATGTAATATTAGAGATACATATATTACACTACTAGAGTCTCACTAGAGTAGTTGACTTTTATCTTCTTTATTAATTACCGAATACCTATACCCCTACATATCAATTGGCATTCTGTCCCCAAACTAAACTACATTATATAATTTAAGCTGCATACGATAGTAAAGCTAACGTTTAGCTAATTTGAGACCGACTACTCATGGCAGCATAATTTTATTGTTATCGAATTAACTATATACGTATGTAGGCGTATAGGCGTTATTATTGCTATTAAAAAGGTAAACAAATTTTCTACAATATTTTCTATCTGTCGGGTTTAACTAAGGTACTCGAACAAAAGGATGTACCAGGCATTTATTTGCGAAAATAAAGAAATGCCAACTCATAGGGTGCTATGGTGGTTCCATTTTCAAAGGCCTGGGTGCACATCGCACAATACCAATTGCATAATTGATTTACATCACTGAATCTGGCCTGTGCAACGACTGCTCCTGAATCGCATGCAACATGACTGTGAGAATCGATCATTGTAATCTAAAATTCACACAAAGAAATTCATTATGAAAATTATTATGTATTTAAGTAATATGTAGTATAAAATTTCGGAGTCTGCAATATTGTAAGGTTTCAGTTAGATCGGACATACCTTGGAAGTTCTTGATTGGTAACAAAACAGAACAGACCGACGGTCGGCAACAAGGATGATGTATAAATCGCTATTATCTCTCTTATCTGCAGGAGGATTGTGTTCAAAATCAGAAATCGACTTTCGCATGTTTTGAGCTAACGACTCTCCAATAACTCTTATTTCCAAAATTGTTTTCTAGAGAAGACCAAACAAGATTATCAATCACTTATGCCAATAAACGAGCATAAGTAGAAACATTTTAATTAGAATTGGAAAGTGGAAGAATTTACATCTATCCATTCTGTAAGACGTGGATACTTAAATCGCACAGCCCCTATCGCCTCAGGAACTGTCATATCTACATTATACAGTTCTCCGCGCTTGCATAAATTTTCGTGAATTTCATTTCCTTCTATTATTGCTTCCGCTAACGACGTTACCAACATTCGACTCAAGGGTTGATCAATGTATCCCCAAATTAAGATTCCAAATTCGTTAAGACGACCAGCTAACAAGACGGTGATCAGTGTGCACGCATTCGAACCTATGTATTTAAAAACATTCATTTAGTATACACAAAATCATCAAAGTGTAGAATGAACTGGTATTCATATTGGATAACTATATGTTAACGGTGTATTATAAATGTCCAAATACCTATAACGCGATCTCCAAGTTGAGACTGACAAAAAGATGTTGGGAACCACCAAATGTGAACACTGCCGTCTTGTCGTGCAAATACATCAGGTGTGTATTCAACGTATTTAGCCATATCTAATTCCCCTTTATAAGTAGCTCTAATCGACAACTTATAAGCGAACAAACAAAATATTATCTACAAAATGAATCGGGATCTGTTTGGTCAATGCTTTTACTCATTGATGGGTTGAGTTGCGGGCATTTCCATTCTTAGTTGATAAGCTGATGATCCTCGAATCCTCGATACACACGATTTGCGGTGCGATAAATCTATTGGTTTTCAAAAACAATAGAAATTAGCACGGAACATTGGTTAATTAATAAGCATAATCAATGAATGCTGAATACCCGCACGATCTTGTACAAAGGTGTTATTAGGAAATGTAGGAATAGCTTTCACTAACAATTTTTAGGAAATTAAGTAAAAACAGAACCCCAAAGTGGGGTCCTGTTAGAATTTTATAACCATATCATATCCATTGCATGACTCGTCTGTTTGTCAAATCCCAAACCTTTTGTAGTCATGAAAACTTCTACTTCCCTATCAGAAAGCAATGCTTCGCATTGTTCGCATAAAAGTAAACGATTTAGCATTTGAGAACAGGAGATAAGAATCTGGGAGAAACTTTTGTAATGTAAGGTATAGACAAAACTTTATTTATAACACTCTCGTTTATGTTCTATTTTGGAAAGGGCTGTTAAAACATAAAATTGTATTCAATTGACCTTAAGCACCTTAAGTAAAGACACGTAGTGTATGCGATGTGATTTGTCACACATGTTAAAATTCTCAAAAGATTAACACTGAAATACATTTATTAAGCTATAGCTATAATACCCTTAACTCAATTGCAACCCATGTCTACAATATTTTATACGATAGAACGCTACGAGCTATACTGTACTGCACCACTCAAGACACAGGGCAGCTTTGTAAAACAATCAGGAAGCAATAGACTTTATTTACAATTCATCCATTAGAATTCACAGTATAATTTCTCCAGAACGCTTTAATACGGAGGAATCATACTGTGAGATCTATAAATTCAGTACAGGTATATATTTATGTAGCTATGTACGTACGGTAAATATTTAAATACCTTTTTGTTCCATGCGTATAAATCAGTCGCTCCACTTTTGTTATTCGGTTGGTAAAACAATTATGTTGTATATCTGTATTTTAGCTGTTCACCGTAAGTGGGTCATCGCCTAAACCACTCTAAAAAGGGCATAGCTCTTGTGTGATTTATGAAATTATCTCATCACCTCCCTTAAACAATAGATATATAATGAATCTTCTCATGTACTTAAACTCTAAACTGAATTAAGCAGTATTTCTGTATTTTCTATAAGTACTGCGCTAAGAATTGATATTTGTTCAGACTACAGACTACATGCAGACACGATGACTACGTACTTAACTTATATGGAGCACACTACATGTCCTGTCTGAGATGTCCTACTTCTTTTATGTTTATGTATATGCTCGACTTTTGTATAGGGAAAAACTGACTGAAGTGAACAAGCAAAGAAAGCGTAACAGATTAAAATTATACCAGAAATTCAAAGTTAAATTAATTCCTAAGCTATTTAACAATGATATTGATACATATAGATGATAATATCACTATTTAATGGTCACACTAAAAAAGCTTCACAAAAAATGTTCGATCGATTGACTGAAACTGAAAGATACTGTGTTTTTGTGTACAGCTATGTGCACATACATGCACTTAGGTTCCGCGGGTGAAATTCATATGCTTTACAAAAACATTGTGTGAAACGAAGATACCTAATTTACAAAACACATTCAGTCTACCAGGACAGAGGTGTAAAATCACTTTCACTGTAAATAATCAAAAACATTCTTGTGTGCTTCTAGATTTTGCGGATAATTGTTCAGTTTTTGCTGTTTCAAACAGAGTAACTGACAAAATTAAAATTTCCAATCTGTAAATATGGCAGGAGCAGCTGGAAACGCTCTGCGAGAAATAAGAATTCATCTTTGTCAAAAATCAGCTGCATCAAAAGGAGTTCGGTAAGTTGAATTTTTTAATTAATCCCAAACCAATTGACCATGACTGGGTGCACTAACTACTACACACAATTTATTGCTTAATTTAAGACCCCGATTATGCAGTATGCAGACTTATATCATAAATAATTAAAATATTATGTAACCTGAAGTATGCCGTATCAAACTAATATACTTTTACTAACTTACTAACTTTAATTGTTAAGTTCATGTACATGCGTTAATAAATGAATGTGTAGGTATTCTAAAAGAAAATTAAACTTTTTTTGCAGGGAATGGATTGAGAAGCAGTATGTTCCCATGAAGAAGTCCAATCCTAAACTTCCCATCTTGATTAGAGAATGTGCTAACGCGACCCCAAAAATTTATGCAAGATATGGTATGTGCTACAATTATTATACTGTTATATCTTAAGCGTAGCCTTATTGTTTCCATATTCCATGCACTGATAGTGTGATAGTGTACTAATTTTGTTTAAAATGTAACATTGATAATAATGAGAAATATGACTTCTTTTTAGCATTGGGACGAGAGAGCAGTGTTGTATTAAGTAATAAATCTGCATCCGACGTTGGGAAGGCTATCGATTCTTTGGCAAAGCCATAAATGGAGGACACAGGACATCTTCCAAATGTTAGATCATAAATTATAGCGTGATTGTAAAAACAATTTATCCAAAGCTTAAATAAACGTAGTCTTCATTTATATATATATAATGCAAGAACAAGAATTACGTTATTGAGCAATCAGACACAGCCTACTACACCAACTACTACTATACCAAAATTATTGCAGGTTTGAATATAGTATAGAAAAACTTACAATTATCAACAGAGCATGTACAGTACAGGATAATAGACACATAAAACTAACCGTTCTAGCTAGCTCTATGAGGTTTACCAGGCATGATAGTTGTAATTTTTTAACAGATTATGTGGAAGGCGAATTTATTATAGAACAGACAAGTGTTTCAATTTGTTAATTGTACTTATAATTAACTTTGTATTTAGTCACTCAATCATTAATCGTAAATGAATACTTGAATTGTATCATCCAAGAGTTGACAAAATTCATGTCTGCGCCTTCACGCCTTAATACCCACCCATAAAATAATCACACTGGGTTGATTTTACATTTCATACATAGGTTATAATATATTATATAGGACATAGGATACATACTTTGTTCCTAAATCATGCAATGTAACCCTTCATTTAACATTTTGCCTACAAGGCAGTGCGAAATGTTTGCATATTGACTAAATGTATCATTATCACAATTATTACAAATGTATATTGAATATTGACTTCACCAAATCTCTGTCGCTGCGGAAGGAACACATAACTTAACACGACTATATAATCATCAAATTATCTTGTCAATCAGCAGTCATACAGGAAGATAGATATAGGTAATAATTATTATATCATTAGTATTTTAAGTAACTAACACTACAATAATTTACTGTAACTAAAAACTTGATTAATTTTGCACTTTTCTCGCATCGCGGTTTGTAAAAGACATTGTAGCTAAGTAGATTAGATTACTCTTGAGTCTGTTTCCAAAATTATGCAGTTTATCGTTTCATCTAGCGTCTACGTTAATTTGTAATTGCATTTGAGAAATTCAAGCTCAAACCAAAACACAAAACCGGTTTTTCCAAAAATGAGTAATATTTAACATGCTTTTAAGGACATGTGATGTAACCAGAGACTAGGGCATGAGACTAATAGTAGATATATACTATTATTCTCATACCTCTAGATGTAACTGTAACTGTAGTGCACAATCATTATCTCTGTATAATTTGGTATAATAATAAGGCACGTCCTATTGCAAGGTAAAAAGTATCATAGGAAGGAAAGAGAACTTAAAGTGTAATATTTGTTATACAATTATGTAATTACAAGTTAAAAGCGTCCATCTACTATCCAATGTAACAAAGTCTTTAACTCGTCTTGATCTTGCAAAGCGTCCAGCAACATCTTCTCAATGTTTCGCACCATTGCTACTTTCTGACGGAACTGTAGAGGGTATTCAATTGGCGTATCCGTAGAATGAGGTCCACCCTGTTAAATAAAGATGACTAGTTAACATTGACTATTCATAAGTAAGTACATATAGTACATAAACAGGGTAAAAGTCAGAAGTGTCAAATGTATATGGTTTGAAATATTACCTTGTGCCAAAAATTGATTGCAATTGTATCTTCCAGATTTATAACATGATGCCACCAATACATAGGTATATATAAAACATCTCCAGGACTGACAATAGCTTCCAAACCTTTCACATCACAAAATTTTGGAAATCGTTGTAAATCAGGGTTGTCTAGGTCCACCTATACGAGATCAACATCATGTAATTATAGTGGTGCAAAGCTACGGGGCATTATTGATAAAATTCTTTCATTCTTTAAGAATTGCACATATATGATATTAGAATAAAATGAATCGAATTACAATGTATTACAGTTTTGTGACGTACCTGTGATTGACGGTCGTGAGGGTGGTGTACAGGGTAAGGATATAAACAAGGAAAATTTTCAGGAGAAAATAGCAATATCTGCTTTTCCCCTTTCAGTTGACAAAAGAGATTCTGCTGTTCATCATAATGGCATGGTGTGATGTTAGCCTGTTTTAATAAAGTTTGAAAAACTATTTAGATAAATCATTTATCAAATGTAAACCTAGCTACTACATAAAGACGATTGAGGCATCGAAAGATGCATACATGTAATATTTGTCTTTTGACTTACTTTTTGACCTATTAATAATAAATTAGAAGTAAGTGGGCCCCAGTTCCAATCTCTTTGTTTGTCTTTTGTCCATGACCAATTGAAGCCAACAAAGTCATTTGCTATCTGTGGTCCTACAGTGTTTATTAATGGCTGCTGAAGATAAACTCTTTCCTTGCTTCTGCAGGGTTTGGAATTAGAATATCATTGAGACATAAATATCATAATGTATAAACAGAACCTTCATAAAAGTTATAAATTAATTTTCTGTGTTAACATTACCTATCGCTTTTAAATTTTACTAAGAATTCATGAAATGTCATATCTTCTCTGGTAATTTCAGGAACAAAACCGCCTTTGTAGTCTTTAACCTTTTTTTCGTCGTAATACTTAAAAACGTTATTATTACTCGGATTTGAAAATGAATTCATTTGTTCATCGCAGGGACTTTGAGCTGGCGAGCTAAGGGTATCTGACGATGACGACTGTGCACAACCAGAACTATTAATAAATACGGAATACGGCCCTGGCCCTAAGTGCTGCTCCAAATATTCTAGGTCCCATTTAAGTGCTGTAGCCACCAAATCTGAACCCTTTAAAACCACGGGGAGCTGTAAAATATAATAAATATAATACATTTTAAGATTAAGTTAACAACATTGTTGGAAACTGCAAAGGTACTGCGCATACAAATGAATTAAAATTAAACGGTACAATTTCGTACACACAACTTTCACTTAAAAATTAATTAATTAACTTTTTAATGAATTTAATTTAATTTAAAGTATGGTTGTAGTATTAACATATAACAGTTAAATAAACAATTTCAATACCTGTAATTTAATGCGATTTAAAGCTTCTTCATCTTTATAATCGTAACAGGGTACAGTTTCAGTTGCGAACACATATGATTTTGCTCCTTCTCTTTCTGGCGGCTTTGTGTGTTCCATGACAAACTCTTCCCTTACCTATAGGAGACAAAACAGCACAATTAAGTTAACAAATCACATAACACAAATAAATGACAAATCTGCATATACATATCTTTTGAAATAATAGAGGGTACATATTTATATTTACAGGTTATTAAATCCTTTTTTTACAGTAAGTACAGTACCTTAGGTTTGAAGATGAAGCTAATCTTAAAAGACAATGCTCGTTCGTCACCACATTGACTAGCTGACGATTTATTAACATCTGCTGCTGAACCCACTAACCACAATAAATCCTATTTTCTACTTTTCTCTTACACATCCGGTTCAGTAATGTGAAAGTGAAGAAAGCAGATTGAAAATTTAATTTACCGCTCTATAATGCAAGGAAAGGAGCCAAAGGAGTGATTCTGTACAGATCTGTCGGGGTAAATGTCTGGCGTGGTTTGGCCTATATTTTCCAAAGACAGATCTTTGCAAAATAAATCAAAAATTGCAAACAACATAATTAGACGCAAACAAAACTTATTCCTTGTTATTCACGGTCTTAAACAGCAGGTATTTGGTATTACTCCACAAAATAGGAATGCCACCAAAGCTGAAGTTGAGACTGACACTTTTAGTAAAATCGTGTAAAAAATATTTTTATCTTTATCTCTGAAATAAAATTATGGGTGAATTGTGAATTTTATGGAGTTTAGGGTAGATCAATAAATCTAAATTCGCTGCATACATGGGATGGGGGACTACTAACATTTAGATGCATAATTATGAGTCATGTTTGTTATTGATTCATATGAGTCACTTCTTTCAACTGACTTACACAATTTGATTGTATTAATACTAGTATTTTTATTAATGGTTAAAGCATTTCCAAATCGGTGTAATATTGTAGACAAAGGGCACTTTTGTTACGATTTATGAAAATTAAATATTAACAGCAATCTAGAGTTTTATAATAGACTTGAGTATTTAGTGCCTAACCTACATGAATACATTTTGCATTTTATAATTCTGATACTCACATTAATCCGTTCATAAAGTTAACCAAAACACAACAGTTGTAGTAGCTGTAAGTTGTAAGTACAAATGTCTGATAATCAATTATAAGAATAATAGTAGAAACAAATACCATTACTTTAGGTGCAAATGTTAAGAAAACAAAGCAATAGAATGAACCTCTGCTTGGCTAGCGTATTATTTGAAAACGATAACCTAATCATCATAGTCGCCACATTGGTCTTGCTGATTCTTATATGACTTCTCGTTTTCCGGATTTAGTTTGATAAGATCGTCGATTCTCAGAATTGTGATTGCAGCTTCAGTAGCAAACTTGAGACTTTTAATTTTCGATACGGCAGGTTCCAAAACACCAGCCACCTTGCAGTCCCTAACTGTTCCTTCGTAAAGGTCCAGACCACTCCTGTAAGAACATTTTACATTTACATAAAAAACCCATACTAAGGTAAAATGTTGCAAATAATTAAGAGAGAAACAAAACTTACCACTTCAGATTTGCTTGATCAGCTTTCGTTTGTGATGCATTGTGGAAAGCTCTCAATTTCGCAACAAGTTCGGTTGCATCTTGAGCGGCATTAACAGAAAGAGTTTTAGGTATTACAAGAAGGGACTCGGCAAATTCGGCTATTGCTAATTGTTCTCTGGAACTCAACGATGTGGCAAAGTTTTCGAGGTAAATGGACAGTGCAGCTTCAACAGCACCACCGCCTGGAACAACCTTTTTACTTTCACATACGCGTTTTACAACACAAAGCGCATCGTGGATTGATCTTTCCATTTCATCCACATAGAAGTCATTAGGTCCCCGCAGAAGAATAGATGCAGCAGTACGACTTTTTGGCCTGTAAAATCATTAAAAAGTATAAGTATTTGCAGTTTGATATGCGCAGATCAAATAGGTAATTAAAAATGCATATAACACTCACTCTTTTATAAGAATCAATTCATCGTCACAAATGCGATCTTGCACTACTTCCTTTGCTTCTCCTAATGACGAAGCTTCAAAAGTTTCTTCTCCTTCAAGATTAGCCAAAGATGAAAGGAGGGTTGCTCCGGTCGCTTTTGCAATTCTTTTTAGATCAGCTTTCTTACATCTACGGACGGCCATGGCACCAGCCTCAACGAAATACTAAGGGTGATATGAAATGAAGAAATTACAATCCACAATATTTTAACTGTATGAATAAAGTAGGTAAGTAGAAAGTAGGTAAATAATAATTTCAAATTACCTTTAGGCACAAATCATCGATTCCTCCAGTAACCAATATTACATTCGCTCCGGCACTTAAAATCTTCATACATTTCTCCTTAGTCATGTCCGACTCTCTCAATCGAATAGCCTCCAGTTTAGCTGGCTCATCAACCAAAACTTGAACTCCTAACTTCATTTTTGCCTTCTGGAGAGAGAAATCAAGGCAAGCTATCTTTGCTTTCTCAACTTTTTTCGGCATTAGTTGGGACGCTACTGTGCAATTTAATGCATAACCATGAACCAAATAACTTTCTCGGGCACTTTTCCCGTGGGCTTTAAGGACATTGATAGAAGTGATGGGATATACTGTGTTTCCTTTCGAATCATTATATTTCACTGCTTCACAGGCATCAACAGCCATTTTGCCAAAAAATTCTGAATCACTGAAATGAAAATAGTTACATTTTATGTTAGACATGACTTAAATATAAATACTCACATATATAATGCATACATTTTTTCGTCAATTATTCAATACGTACGCTCCAATAAGTTTGCTGGACATAGATGTTCGTGCGGCATTGATCAAGCAATCTTTTCCCAATTCGGCGACAGGGATCGTTAAATTTTCTGCTATGTAGCGGCATGCTTCCCTTTAAAATCAAATTATTTGTCATTAAAGACCTTCATTAAAGTTTAACAGTTAGCTTTTAACGGTTTAATAAACTCTACTCACTTGCAAGCCAAACGGTAACCGGAAATGATCGTTGTAGGATGAATTTGCTGCTTAACAAGTTCATCTGCGTGCTTTAACAATTCAGCAGCAATGATTACGACTGATGTCGTTCCGTCTCCAACTTCTTCATCTTGTAACTGAGCTAATTCTACCAAAACTTTTGCTGCCGGGTGTTCAACTTCTAGTAATTTCAAAATAGTTGCTCCATCATTGGTGATTGTAACATCTCCGATATCGTCCACCATCATCTTGTCAAGGCCGACAGGGCCTAATGAAGATTTGACGATGTTCGCAATAGAAGAAGCAGCTAAGACTAAAAGTGAAAAAAGGAAGGTATTAGACATTAGTTTGAACAGTCTGAAGTCATGCCATTAACCATCATCATTTAAGAATTATGAGTTATGTAACATTATGTAACAGAAAAGAAAAACGTAACATTTCTTATTCTATTTACAATTTTCAGAGTTTTCCATCTCTAACATACTAACATCTAATGTCTAATCTAACCTTTAATTTTCTATCTACTACTGTACTGTGTCTAATGACACCTTGACATTCATTGTTCAACCTTGAACATTGTTAACTGACAACTGACATAGCCACGCAGATAGTAAAGGTTAATAAAAACAATCAAAATAAAAGAAATATAGAATAGAAGTACATAGATAACTTAAGATAACTTAATTTCATAGTTGATAGTTCTTCAACTTTTGTCATTCGTTTTTCTCACATTTTCTTATCTTACATCTTACCGGTATGGTTATGTTTTTGGCAAATATTAATATAAAACTTACCATTTTGAGATCTAATTGACTGCCCGGTTGTTCTGGACCCCGCAAATGAAAGGGCTGTAGCCGTCGACATAATTACCGATGAAAAATTTCAACAGTTTTTAGAATTTTTGAGAAAACAGGTAACTTCAATAGAAATCACAAAAACTCAATGTAATGCACCACAAACAATGCACAAATGGAGAATGAGATAAATGCAAATAATTCCCTTGCCTCACCTCGCTACAGTCAATCAGTTCAAGTCAGCCGCGTTGTTAACCAAGACTCTTCTAGAAACATTTCTCTATAGGTGAATCATGTCTCTCTACGGCCAATTGCAGTCACACAAACCACAAGGATTCCTGCTCTCTTCTCTCAAAAGTATTCTTCACATTACATGAGATGTTGTGCTTATCCCCTATTCCCCCAAACAGGAGAATCCAAGTATACTGAAACAATTCCAGAATTTCATGCTGCATTCCCAAAATATTGTCGTTTGTAAAAAATTGAATTCGATATTATGAAGATATGCAGTTACACTACACAATATAGTAGTGCAGAATAGTTCCTTTGTTCCTTAACAAGGCCTTTATTATGCAAGGGTGTTACATACAATTGTAATTTACAACCCAATCAGTTAAAAGTTAAAAGAGCTATATAGCTCTAGTGAAAGTCGTTCAGTCGTTCAGTCGGTGTTACAAGTTAGAACAATTATTATATTAACTCATTTTTAGTGTAAATCTTAAATCATCTCTGTAAATGTGAAATATTATAAGCATACGCTTAAATACAACGGAGTATAGTATAGCATGTGTTATTTTATAATAGTCTTTGCAAAACTATGTAAATCTTAATCATAATTCTGAGAGGAACGAACATCATTGCAAATGTTGTTATATTTACTTTATGCATAATACATCATTTACATGATAGGTACATACATATATGCACACTTTGCACACACACACAAAAAGTATGTATGTAAAAATCCCAACTCCCAACCGAATTTTGGAAGGGTGAAAGTAATGCAAAGAAGATCTCATTAGGGAAGAGAATCTCATTCTTCCTCACCTGACCTGAAACCTTTACGTAATGTAACGACCTTGGTAAATACCTCACTTGACTTTATACTTCATTTGCAAAATAAGTATAGCATGCGTGATTTGCCATGCAATAAAAAAGCTGTGAAAAAATATTGACGATGCTATTTATATAGCGAGGAAAAGTAAAAAGTGAAATATTAGTGAAAGAAAGTAGACTTTCTACTTTTACATAGGAAAGGTAGCTAAGTAATAGCTTACTATTATCTACCACCCACAAAATCTGTGCAGATACAAAAATCTGTATATTTAGGTATGATATTATTTACTTGACGAACCAATCCTATAAAATGTGGCAATGCAATGCGTGTGCCTAAAATTCTATCTAGATTTGAATCCAGCTCAACTAACTAAGCAATGCTTTCATATGTATAAGGTTAATTATTAAGGTAATTTAATGTAAGGTGTCGTCTGCTCAATTTGATTATTTTATTGGACCGTCTGTGTCCTCGTGCAGCACCTGCATTTTGAGTGGGTGGAGGAGAGGATTCATTTTGGTCCATGAAGATACTCCAAGATACTTTACGGACAGCATTTTTTCTGTCGCTGTGTTCTGTCTGATTGTGAGTTCCGCTGGCACTTCTTTAGCTCTGATTCTCAGCTCTACAAAACAAACCCGAAACTCTACTGCCGGCCGAAACCAATAAAACAGCACCAACTCAACTCTTTCTTGTGTATGATTCGTCTGCCTGTTTGTCCGCTGTTGAGTCCGCTCCATGCTACTGTTTTTGTGTGCAAGCAAGAAGACGACTAGACGACTCTGCTGCTGCTGCTGCTTGCAAACGAATGCCACGAATGCAAGATTCAAGTGAAGTATCAAATTAAGTGTAAAGTGACACTGAACTTACAGCGCAAAGGAAATACAATTTTGTTGGAGGAAATCTGCCAAATCTGTCTGTCTGCATCTGCATCACATTTTTTGACGCTGCAGTTTAATTGATCTTTATATTAAGTCAAGGTGGTAAGTTTTATACAATCATACGAAAAATTAATATTTGTACTGTGCCGTATGTGTGGTCGTGGTTATTGTTATTATCTTGTAGCTGTACACAGTGCAGGTGGTAATGGTAAATAAAGCTGCCGGCACGGCACCGGTATAATAAAATTTAATCAGGACAATTAAACAGATTTGCTTGTTGATTCCTTGATTATGGTTTGACTTGTGCAAGTACTCGTTTATTAATTACAATATCTATGAAATGGAAATTTTATGATTTGTTATTGTTTACTTTGCAGTGATTACAGTAACGCTTACCGCACCGGAGTTACCCTTTGCCTTTGCCTGCCTGAATGATCTAGTCTACTAGTCACTATTCGGTTGGATACTGGACTGGGTGTTGTCAAAATTTTTACCGTTTGCATTTCAAAGAAGGAAATTCCTGAAATAGGATTAATCTTCTGAAGTATCAAGTACCTATTAGTATTAATTGGAGAAGTTAATTGATGTCTAGCGTCGCGTTCTACTGTCACTGCTAGTGCTGGGTTTTATTCTTGTATTAGCCTTTTCGGATTGTCAATTCGAGAACCAAGACATTCATCATTATGGCTGTAAAACTACTGAAAAACAAAACTGTAGAGGCTTCGTCTCAGAAATATGAAACATTGCTCAAACTTGCAATTCTTTCACTAGGAGCAGTTTTATGTAAGAATAATTTATTAATTAAAAATGATTCTAATTCTTCTAAATGTAATACCTGTATACAGTATGAATGTAATTTGACTTGTTTCTGTCATAGCTTTTTCTACGAGGCTGTTCTCAGTTTTGCGGTATGAAAGTGTAATACACGAATTCGATCCATACTTCAACTACAGAACAACGAAATACTTGGCAGAAGAAGGTTACTATTCATTCCATAACTGGTTTGACGATCGAGCTTGGTACCCGTTAGGTCGTATTATTGGTAAGCAAGATTTACCTTTTATAAGAACGCAAAAGATTGTATACATTAAACAATAGAACAGTTACACACATTTACAATAGTATAATCATTATTAAATCTGAAATGTACACGAAATAAAATGCATGATTGATTTTAGGTGGCACAATATATCCTGGACTTATGGTCACATCTGCTATTTTCTACCATGTCTTGAACTTCTTTAATTTTGCTGTGGATGTTCGAAATGTTTGCGTATTTCTGGCTCCCCTGTTTTCTAGTTTCACCACTATTGTCACTTATTTATTAACCAAAGAACTGAAGGTACCCACTTTTAATTTCTCAACACATCAATTTTTTGTATTTGGTTTGACATAACTGTACAAATGATTTTTCAGGGTGAAGGTGCTGGTTTAACTGCTGCAGTTATGATAGCCATAGTTCCAGGCTATATTTCTAGGTCCGTGGCTGGATCATATGATAACGAAGGAATTGCAATATTTTGCATGCTTCTTACTTACTACACGTGGATTAAAGCTGTCAAAACTGGTTCGGTTTCCTGGTCAGCCGTGTGTTCTGTGGCTTACTTCTACATGGTCTCATCATGGGTAATTAATGTTCCAATATATTTCTATCAATATTTTAGTTTTTCTCCCTTTGCAAACCCTATACTTACACCATGGTGTATGTACAGTGGGTACGCTTTGTGTGCTCGCGACAACAATCCGCAGTTAGCTGAGTGGAAATTACATAACTTTCGATTCAAAATGTGTCATCTCTATCTGATAATATGTTATTTTATGAACATTATGCTATTTTTCAACAAATAAATAATACAACGCTCATTTTTTGACAGGGAGGTTATGTATTTTTAATCAATCTGATCCCACTCCATGTACTCACTTTGATGATAACTGGAAGATTTTCACATAGAATTTATGTGGCATACAGTACTCTTTACTGCATCGGGACCGTATTATCTATGCAGGTATAGCCAAATTCAATCAATAATAATTATATCGAAAATCTTAGCGTTTTGATTTTAAACTTAATACTCTTATTTTTTTGGCAGATCCCATTTGTTGGATTCCAGCCTGTACAAAGCTCAGAACATATGCTGGTAAGACATTACTGTCAAAATGTGTACAGTTTGTAAAATTTATGTGCATTCCCCTGAATAATAACGTTTGGTTTGTATACAGGCTTTCGGTGTTTTTGGTCTTAGTCAAATTCTGGCATTTATTGACTATCTGAAGTCAAAACTGAACCAAGAACAATTCGACATCTTATTTCAAGCCTTGTTCACATTCTTTGGGCTGGTGATTGTCTCCGCAGTTTCAGTCTTGTTTATTACCGGTATGTGAACTCTGCAAAATGATAACTATTACGGAAACAGTCTTTTTTTTGATTTTTTTATGTATGTCAACTATAATTTTAGGTAAAATATCACCATGGACTGGTCGTTTCTATTCTTTACTGGATCCTTCTTATGCGAAAAACAACATCCCAATTATCGCATCTGTATCCGAGCATCAGCCTACTGCGTGGAGCTCTTTCTATTTTGACTTACAGCTCCTAGTATTTCTTTTCCCCGTTGGGCTGTATTGCTGTTTTGCCAATCTCAATGATTCAAATATTTTCATAATCTTGTATGGAATTACGAGCATTTATTTTGCTGTAAGAACGTTAAGAACAGTTATTTACATGGTTTCATTAGTATTACGTTTGCACATATGATATCACATTGATATTTTTCCTTTGCAGGGTGTGATGGTCCGGTTGATGCTTGTATTGGCTCCAGTTATGTGCATTCTTGGTGGTATTGCCGTTTCCTCGTTGCTGAACAAATACATTAAAGATATTGATCAAGGTGGCAAACCAACACAACAGGAAAAACGAATAGGAAAGAGCAAGGACGGAAGTCAGCCTGGCTCAAAAAGAAATGAGGTTAAATGACAACCTTTTGTTTCATGTAATAATCACACATCACACGTATAAGAGATGTTTTAAACCGTCCATTTTGATATGATTTAGATTTCTATCGCCTTCGTGGGAATGCTTACGTTTTTCATGGTTATGTATGCATTTCACTGTACCTGGGTGACATCCGAAGCTTACAGCAGTCCAAGTATTGTTTTATCGGCACGATCGTATGATGGATCATTGATAATTTTCGACGATTTTCGAGAGGCATATTACTGGCTCCGAATGAATACCCCGGAGGTACACATTTAGCACATCATGTATACTAACCTTAACATTAAAGTCGTTATAACACACTGCAATTACAAATGCATTTTGGTTTTTTCCATTTGCGCAGGATGCAAAAATTATGTCGTGGTGGGATTACGGATATCAGATAACGGCAATGGCGAACAGAACTATATTGGTGGACAACAATACTTGGAACAATACTCACATTTCTCGAGTTGGTCAAGCAATGGCTTCGCCTGAAGAAAAGGCGTATGAAATCATGAGAGAATTAGATGTTGACTATGTTCTAGTAATTTTTGGCGGTTTGACAGGCTACTCTTCGGATGGTAAGTATTTTATGATTGTACCTCATTCAGGCCTATGATACTAATACCCCTTCCGTCCATGAAGGATGTTACTTTGATTGCTACTTCCATAGCAAATAGAAAAAAGTCTCATAATAGCGGAAAGAAATACTAATTATTATTATTTAAATTTATGCTTGTGATGAAATGTTAGGACCGGTGCAGTTGTGTAATTGTTTGAAATTTTTTGTTTGACAGACATCAATAAGTTCTTATGGATGGTTAGGATTGGTGGTAGCACTGACAGAGGTAGTCACATCAAGGAACAAGATTATTACAGTCCGTCAGGGGAGTTCCGTGTGGACCGGGAAGGTTCCCAGACGATGTTGAACTGCTTGATGTACAAAATGTGCTACTATCGTTTTGGCCAAATGTATACCGAAGGAGGAAAGCCAACCGGATATGACCGAGTTAGAAGTGCCGAAATCGGAAATAAGGATTTTGAATTGGATGTCCTGGAAGAAGCATACACCACTGAACATTGGCTTGTAAGAATTTACAAAGTAAAGGATTTGCCGAACAGAGGATCTCGTTAGGCCGTGGACTCAACTGAAGCACTAACAAATAATTTATATACGACCCAGACATCAGCAAGCATCTTGTCAATAAATAGCAATGATAGCATGCTTACATTTACAATTGTAGGTTATCAGGATCAACCACTTAATAATGTATTGTTACTGTGTGTCCGTTTGTTAAAGTGATGCATAAATTGTACTGATTTTGCAGCATGTTACAGTCATACCTTTATTGAATTTAAGAAAATAATCCAATCTTGTTATCTGTTCAAAATTGTTATTTGTCAGACATGTATACTTCACATGTAGTGACTCCTTCCTGACTGCTAAGATTATTATTCAACTCAGCCACTTCTGTTATTATGTACTTTGTGTATTGTATGGGACATTGGTAATTTAACTGTAATAATGGATTCACATAGTAGAACTATTATTGTTATAATATATTTATGATTGTGATAAAGTATATGAAAGCAGTTTTTACACGCAGAAATTCCAGATTATCCAAACTAAATAATAATATTATGTATACATATTACTTATTGTATATACTACGTGTGGGAATAAATGGTGAATGTGACAAGTTTGATTATTAGTGTACCTACTGTTTTTAGTTTTATATTTTAATTGTAAGTACTTAAATAAGAATGCACCACTGTGAATTAAGAATGAAATTATTATATGATTTCCAGGCAAACTTTGGAGAACTTAATAAAGATGCTCTAGTGGTCTGCTAAAATGCGCTGTATGATTTTCGCACGGAAACGCTATTCCGTGTTGCAAATGTATATTCAAGAGATCTTCAATAAGTTTGTATAGTATACTGTACATTGATAATTTTTAAGAGCTAACCTATTTCCTGTTAAGTGCATTCCTTAAAAAACTCATACAGACTCAGCTTTTATACGTTTACTTTAACATCTACAAATATGGACCATATTTTTTGTTGTAGGAGTATGAGAGAGTAGGACTATAGGTAAAATCTCTCATCGGTAATAGATTTCATAGCTCGAAAAGCCATGACTCACCAATACCAACCACAAAGTAACCATGCAATGAAACCCATGCACATGACTATGACAGTGTATATAGAGTGAAGTGATGATACATTTTTTGTTGCACATACATACATCATATACGCAACAAAGATGAAAAGTATCCTATACTTTATATTTGCATGCAAAATGTGCATTGAAATACAAATAATATAATCAAGCAATGCTCTTTAAGAGAGTGAAACAACGAAAAGTTAACCAAATCATACTTTAACTTCCATCATACTCCAGTTAACTTCACTCAATGCATACAACGTGATGCAAGGCATAAAATACATTGCACCCTTCTTTACTAATGTTACGGGCGGTCACCATGTGATGTGGAAAGGGTTAAATGCGCAGTAGCAGTTGTTATATCAGATGTTTCAGTGTCAGAGCAAATCCTCCTTCTTGTACGTTTACGCATAGAGTATTGAGTTTCTACAGAGAATGAATCTACTTTTTTGGGACATAATGAAGTAAGGAGGAGCTAATGTAGTATAGCGAATACTAAGAAAGACACTACTACGTTGTAAATACACTCCGAAGGCTAATGAGTTAAAACTAGGTAACATTTATTTTTATTTACTTATAATTATTTATAAACCCTTTTTTAGTAATCGAAAAGCTTTTGTATGCATATACTAATAGGACTAATACTTAAAGATCACTGTTATTAGTTTCTATTATATGCACATAGTTTCTGCAAGATTTATGTTCATATTAAAAAACATAATACCGTAAATAACATAATGAACCGCGGGTCTCTAGTCTCTAAATGCATCGGATACACGGATATTGTAACGTAATACGGGTAGAGGTAGAAAGCTTGCTTTCACGTATAACGAGAAAGAATATTTCCACACTACAAATACAAAGAGAAAGCTTGCTTTCACCAACATAAGGAGAAAGTCGTTCTCCGCTTTCATACGGAGAAAACATGCTTTCACGTAACTAACAAACGGAGAAAGCATGCTTTTAAGCAGTAGCACAAGGAGAAAGTGTGCTTTCACGTAAAATATTTCAACTACAAGGAGAAGAAGCTCTCCATAACGTAAATTCTGCAAATATTACCTGAATTTTAATTAACCCAATTATGAATACTGTAATACTAAAAAATTGAAAATATCAGTTTGATTGGATTTGCGTAAGTTGTGAGTATTTTATATGCGTTTTATGATGATTTTATGTTGACACCTTTAACTGGTGACATTTTCGAGTGTCAAATCAAATTGTAACTAACAATTTGACTAACAAAGAAGAATTTTATTACTACTGACTCTTATACAGTTTGCCATAGTTTGCAGTAAGGGTAGGTGTCGGATCTATGTAATTATTTTGGGGTCAGAGTCAGAGTGAGATGAGATTCAGCAGAAAATAATTTGTTTCTGGCTTATCTGGAGTTGGAACAACGCAACAACGGTACAAAAAACAGGATATTGTGGGACGCATGTACAGTTAGTGCCGTAATATTGTGGGGCACATTCTTGGATGCAATACAACAATTTACAAATATGATATTGCTTTGATTGAATATTCTGATATTCATTCCTTATTTACAAGACTTACATAGCATTGTATTAATATTACTGTGGGGTTTTAAAAATGTTTCAGTTAAAATAAAAAGTAGCTTGGGGTTCAAAAAAGTCGACCCCATCAACATCAAATGAAGATTAAAATAACACATGTTCCGTTGTAAGTACTCCGTATGTTTATATTTCAGGTTAGGTTAGGTTAGGTTAGGTTGGGTTAGGTTAGAAATATGCATTCTCATTATAGCGTCCAACATCTTGAATGCTTTGTATTGGTGACAAAAACCTGTCAGGAATATTGATTGGCTCACCTGATTGCCATAGTCCCGCCTTCAACCTTTCATACAAAACAAAAGACTGGGAAGTCTCTCTACCAATCTATCTGTTCTGTGACTCGTGGTGGAAAATTCCAGTTTTCCCTTTCCCTCAGAGAAGTAATACGTTGTTTTTGTTTTGCACAGTAGTGCAAAGTGTAGGTTCTAGGGTTCTATTCTTCTACTGTTGCAGTCTCCTCGTTACGTAGTTGCTTGCAGTTGATGTTGAAGGTGTGTGTTCTTTGAGTTTGAGTACTACGTTTATTGCAAAAGGTTAAAATTAACAAGGTACGTTCTTAAAATTATTTATTTATTGTCCTAATAATTAAATTTTACCAATTCAGGCAACATTCACCATTAAGTGGGTAAAATATACATTGCAACGTTTAGATTTCAGTATAATATTGCGTAAAATTCTATCCAGAGTCACATAATTTATTGTTATTGTTCGTTATGCTAAATATTTGTATTTTGATTGGGGTTTGCGAATGCGAATCGTTGAATCGCAAAAAATCGTTCAGCTGAAGTCAGCAGGCAGAACAGAGAACCTACTAATACACTAACAAAACAAAAGCATAAACAGACAGTCATCAATTCATACTTTGCATTGCAGACTTATTCTACAACGAATAATTTGTACACGCAACGTCGTGGTGGAGGATTGTTTGTATAGCTAAAGTTAATGCATAATTAAAAATCGTAAGTTTAAGTGTATTCGTTTTGCTTGATGAGTTTTAATTGTATTTATTGTATTATCGGGTTTTGTTATGTTTATTGAGTATCAAAAATGAATTTAATAATTTAAAATATGTGAAGGTAATACTCATTCGACTAATAATATGTTATAGGAGACAATTATTATTATATGAGGTTGATTGGGACAATAGTACGAATATTGTTAGCTTAAATGAAAGTTACGAGCAGTTTGCACGCGTTCTATACATTAAGATTCTACAACTACATAGCATAGCAAGCACACAAATGAAATCAAACAAAGAGAGAGAGTTTAGACAGTTACAGTAACATCAAATATTTAACAGTGTTTAAAAGTGTGTATGGCAAAGTATAATATAGCCACATAATTAAATCCTCGTATTGTGTTTGTATTATTCAGGAATTTTTACTATTCTGTCTTCGCAAATATGTAAAATTATTTATTTTACTCCTTGTACAGTAATTTACTTCGGAGACACTTTCTGCCATCATGAAATTCCAGTACAAAGAAGACTACCCTTTTGAGAAGAGGAAGGCAGAGGGAGAGAAGATTCGACGTAAATATCCCGATCGCGTTCCTGTAAGTTTTTTTCCTATATGCCACAAATCATGTAATTGTAATCCATACTGGTAATCAGAAAGAGACTGATATTTTTTAGAAGGAAAATAATTTCTAATCAATCTTTTTCTGGCTGTTTCAGGTAATCGTGGAGAAAGCTCCAAAAGCTAACATTGGAGATTTGGATAAGAAAAAGTATCTGGTGCCATCGGATTTAACCGTCGGACAGTTCTATTTTCTCATTCGCAAGAGAATTCACCTTCGCCCTGAAGAAGCCCTCTTTTTCTTTGTGAACAACGCTATTCCCCCGACTTCTGCAACAATGGGGTCACTATACCAGGTTGGAACAGTTATGATATCAAGCTTTATTTTTACATTGTATCTGATTAGGGATAATTAATTTCACTTCCTAATTATTATTATGACTCATAGATTACTAATACATACATTATTTTTCGTGCAGGAACACCACGAGGAGGACTTTTTTCTCTACATTGCCTACAGTGATGAAAGCGTCTACGGATCTGACGTCTAGATATCTATTTCATGCCTGAAAATCTAAACACAAACTCTACATCCAGTTTGAATATTAGTGTATTTTGTTAAATCTTCTGGAAATTCCAGGTGGTGTACTAACAATGTGTATACTTTCCATTACGCGATATCCAAATTGTTTTAAGGCATATTATTATTATTACTGATTACCGTTTCTCTTCTATTGAGTCTGGTCTGCTTTCGACACTCATAGAAGTTGTAAATATTAATTTAGTTTACACCCTAAAAATTTTTACTTGTATTGCCTAACATGTATTACCTTTCTGTATGTAGATAGTATCTAAACGTACCCGTAATTCGCAATCGCATAATACATCATTTCCTCAAATCAAATTCAAAGTAGTTATGTAAATTCACAATAAATATTATTGCTTATTTCTGTAAAAATCAAGTGCTTATATTATACTTAGAACGCTTTTATTATCTAATCGTCTGAAAATAAGCCATTGTAAGAAAATAAATAAAGAAAATGTCAAAAAACTTACTTTGTAATAAAATGTACAAAATTTATTTGGGTAACCGCAATAATAACATCATTTTTGTATACTTAGAAAGATATCTGCCAAAATAAGATCATTCAATGTAGTTCATTTGCTCGCGTTAAGTTGAGTGGCCATTGTCAGAGCTGAACAACCAGGACAGCTGTGCAAAACCTCGTGTAGGAAAAGATCACAATCCAAACAGAATTTCCTGGTGCAGCGCTTGCACTTGTAAATCTGAAAAATAAATAAATTTTGCGTCATGAAATGGAAATGGAAACTCGCTGAAAATCGAGAGCAAAATGTTTCGGTTTTTCCACGACAGTAATTGAAATACTATGTTTTAGTTTAGTCGTAATCAGCAAGAACAACGGATTACTAAACTTTCATTATTTTCATTCAACTGTCGATTTTACACGAGCACACGCTCAATATTAGAATAACTTTAATCCCAAGTTACTTACATGTTTATTTCCATCGGGTAAAGACTTTTGACAACCAAAGCACATTATTGTTAGGGGTTGAATCTCTTCAAATGGGTCCAAGGGAAATATATGTAAAAATGACCTGGCAAGATGTGGTGCGGACACCAATGTTAAGCCACATGCTTTACATTCTGCAGGCAATTCACAATATTTGCTTTTGCACTGAGGACATATATATCCCCCGGGAGCCAATGTGCAAGCAGCACGGTCATCTAAGTGGCATAAACACATAGCAGCATCATCTGTTTGATTTCGCTGTGGAAATCCCATTTTAATTAGCGACGAATCTGATTTTCCTGCCAGAGCTGGTGGTTCGATATGCTCATTTACTAATTCTTGAAAATGGTTGTCATCCAAAATCACTCCAAAACTACCGCCTGTTTCAGTGCTAAGGGCTTTACAGGCTCGAATTTCTGCACTCAACGATATTACTGAAACTCTAATCCCGTGTTTTTTCAATTCCTGACAAAAATACACGAACATATTACACATAGCTTAGTTTCAGCTTGAATGGCTAAACGTAATGAAATGAAAAGACAAACAATTTAGTTACCTCAATCGTTACATTTATATCCCCAGGATCACAAGTTGTCAGACTGCCGTGAACCACTAATATCTCACGTGAAGTATGTGACGGCATATGTTTCAACGAACTCAATGCCATATCCAGAGCATTTTGTATCGACGGTTCTCCCCCACAGGGAAACTTTTCCGTGATAGATTTCACAACTTCTAAATGCTTTCGGGCATTTCCTGACATTTCAGATAATTTTTCCGACTTCTTATTTCGTGTTCCAATCCAACCTAACTGGCTCATTGGATTCCCGTCAAAAAACTCGTCCACAAACTTTTCAAATATCTAAAAAAGTGGAATTACACATTTTTACTAATGCATTGCCATAAGTAATTAACATGAGTGAAACGTAACGGAGAAAGTTAATAATATAATATTATATACTTTTGATGTTGCTAAAATACGATTGGGCTTTATATCCTGGTCTAGCATGGATTGCGATAAATCTAGCACTACGAACAAATGTCTCATTATTCCGAGTCGAACATGACCTGCTGCCCGACGATCTTCCAATCTTCGGCGACGACTTTTCTCTATAATATCTGCAATAGCAGAATCCAACAATCCTTGGGCATCCTCTTCGATAGCTTCCCTATAAGGAAAAGGAAATGACAATTTTTAATTTTTTAAGTATACTATTTTCATATACGGTTTATTTATTCGTTCAACACCAAACGTTTCCTTACCATGTTTTCTCATATCCGGTCTCCCATCTGTATTCTTTTCCATCACCCTCTTCAACCATTATGAGATTATGACTTATAAAGATGTTTCAATGTTGAAATAAGCAAGATGTAACTGGAAAAAATAGCACATGACACATATCGTTATTAAAAGTTTGTTATAAATTGTAAACCTTATAAACATGACACGATAATAATATAGATGACAATAGTTTTTAGGTGGATCAAAATAAGTCAACCAATTATTTACCTGGATATCACCAGCCAAAATACCGTTAATTACTGTTTCAGGGTTTTAGTTAAAGCAAATAAATACTTCGCCAGTAGCCACTTACAAATCTTACAACACAACGAACAACGATATCAGATGTTGAACTACGATCACTACGATGAATTGATTACGATATTACGAACGATCAAGATTCACGATTATCACGATATCCGCCGTCGCGTCGCCGTCTTCGTGACCTGTGCCGCTTGTCGCAGTCACTGAAGTCAGGTAGCCGTTGACGTTCAGTTGTTCACGTGTTTTTATTTAATTTACCTTGATTGTCAATCAGTTATCAGTTATCAGCAAAAATCATTAGCAATGTTCAGTTGTCACGTTGTAATTGTAAGTTGTCCCTTGTGTGTGTGTCATTCAGTTCTATCAACGAGAATCACATAATCACACTATCACAAATGAAAACACTTTGAAAGTTAGCAGCACGAGGTTTGAGCGGGAGAGTATTGTATGTATGTGTGGAAAAGTGAAAGAAAGTTTCTCATCAAAGATCATCTGGAAAAGTGAAAGCTTAGGTTTCTCGGGAAGACTTTATGAGGGTTACGAATTTATGTAACAGTTTACTTCAGTTTAACCAGAAATTAAAGTTAAAAAAAATTAGTAAGAAGAAGAAGAAGAAGAAGTTAATACCAACCAAATAGCTTTACATCATACATAGAAATGTACACAAAAACAAATAATAGTAAATATGAAATACTTCCAACATGTAGTGGACGTTAAGTACGCTCTTTATAATTTAAAAAGTTTTGGTGAGTAGTTTACACAGTAATGTTTTTTTCGTACAATTTTTTATTGTTATTGCTTGACCTGCCTGACGCATATAAATTCTCACTTCATTCAAATTTTCAGTTGACGATGGAAAATCCCAATTCCAGAGGTGGTCGTGGTGGAAATTATGGAAGAGGTCGATTTAACGGCAGAAGACCATGGGGCCACTTCTATGCCCGCAAACAAAAAAATAAAACATCTGAGAAGGGGGAAGATAATGATCAGAATCCACCAGGGCCAGAGCGGGGAGGAAGTAAGTCAAGTAAGAGTAGAAATAGTTCGCGAGGACACTATGGGAGAAAGCGAGCACATGGTGGATCTCCTAACCAAGAAGTTCGAAATGGTACCAGATCAGATGAACGTGATAAAAATCAACCGAATCCTAATAAAAGGCCAAGAAATAATATTGCTAACATCAAATCTCAAATTGTCTCACAATGGGAAAAAAAGATGCCTGGATATTTGTTGTACTATAGTAAATCACCACCTCAAATACCTGGATTCGAAAACAAGTTTAACGCAGCACTAGAGTTCCTAATGTCTAATGGGCATGGTTCGAAAAATAAGCTTGTGGAGACCGAAGAAAATGAGTATTTCGACTTAATGTACGAATTTGTCGTGAAGAACTCCTCCTTCAATGAAAAGTGGCCCAATTTTCCTGATGAACTAATTGAAGAGCCTCAAGAAGTTTTAAATATATGGGGGTTGGCTATGCATAAGGTAAAACGCGTAAAAACAATCTTAACTATGATTCAATATTGAAGGATAAAAATATGCTATCGTCAGTAGCCCCAAGCTCCCTATCTTGTGTGTGCTCTGATATTCTGATCAATCCAGTGTAGTGTTAAATGAGAAACTGATTGGATCATGATCATGATCATGATGATAATAACAATGCGATTACGTGTATTATTGCATTACGAAATTGGACATGTTTTTGTTTCCAGATAGTGCAAGAATCTATGATTGAAGACGACGCTGTTCTCGGAAACGGTAACGACCCTGCCGCGTTTTCTAATGGACATCCTAAGAAGGGAGATGATGTTCGTGCCCCCCGGATACTGTGTGGAATAATGAAACTTGAGCCTGTCACACCTCTGATGAATATAAAATCCTCTTTACTAGGTAGTTATCCATTATTTGTTAACGAATAACATTCATATCCAAAATTCGTAAGGATTAAGTTGCTGATTTTAGAATTTCCAATCTTCGACATTGTAAATTTTTCAGGAAAGTTTATTACTATTAGAGGTGCTGTAGTAAGAACCGGTACCATTCGTCCATTTTCTACGACCATGACCTTTCTATGCAAGATATGCGAACGAAAGTTTTCAATTGATCAACAAGATGGAAGATACAGTGTTCCAGTAAGATGTGGCGCCAGTAATGACTGTGATAATTCTAATTTTTTTGAACCGGTAGAAGATGCCATTACGACGAAAGTGGTGGAATCGCGTAGAATTCGCATACAAGATATGCAAAGCAGTGAGGTATGAAAACTGCTTTTGTTTATCATTATTAATATAAATATTTGTATTCTGAGTTAATTCATGTTGTATAGTTTAAATGTTTCGTGCATGTCATTTCTAAAATTCAGGTTGAGCGGGGATCCATGCCTCGGACTATAGACTGTGAGTTGTTTAACAGCTTCGTGGGTCTTTGTACTGCAGGAAACGCTGTTACAGTTACTGGAATTGTCAAAGTTAGTTTATGTGATATGAATTACATTTTTATTTTGTTGTTGGAAATGGTAGAATATTGAACATTAATTCATTACTAAATTATAGAGGAATAAAGATGTTCATCATGGAGGCGGAGAACAGTCTCTGCATAGTTTGTATCTAGAAGTAGTTGCAGTAAGGAATCATAAGGATGCAGATCGTACAATGGGTGGTCACTGGTTTAGTTTCAGCAATAAAGATTATTATGCAATCAAGGTAAATGTTCATACCAAAATATTGCTTACCTAAGCTATAAATTTTCACATAAAATAAAATATCAATTTACAACAGTAATTGCTTATTGCAGGAAATTTACGATACAAACAATCTCTTCCGTCTTCTTATTGCTTCACTGTGTCCAAGTATATACGGTCATGAACTTGTGAAAGCTGGTTTGCTGTTATGTTTATTCGGTGGTACAGCTCAAGAGGAGAAAGTTATATCTCGTCGCAGTGATATAAATATGCTCATGGTGGGTGACCCGGGTATTGGAAAATCTCAAATGCTAAAAATGACAACCGAATTGTCTCCTAAAGGTTAACAATAAATACTGAATATTCCGTTATACATTCAACTGTACAATTAAACAATCTGATTAAGCTGTTACATTTGCAGGTGTCTACGTATGCGGAACGGGTAGTACCATCGCAGGTCTAACCGTAACATTAGTTAAGGAGGGAGATGACTATTCATTGGAAGCAGGAGCTCTGGTTATGGCTGACAAAGGTGTTTGTTGCATTGACGAATTTGACAAAATGCAAGGGCAGCACAATGTAAGGGCTAAATACTTATCTTTTGCTCACTTTTGTAAGTGAGCGTTATTGCACAATTAAGATTATTTTTCTCATTTGAATGAAATTAAAATTAGGCACTGTTGGAAGCGATGGAGCAACAAAGTATTAGCATTGCTAAATCGGGAGTGTTTAGAACAATTCCAGCAAGAGCGACTGTAATTGCTGCTGCCAATCCAGTGGGAGGACATTACGATAAAACCAAGACTGTCTGTGAAAACATTAAAATCAGCGCTCCTTTGATGTCACGCTTTGATTTGATTTTTATATTGCTGGATACACCTGACGGGGTAACATTTTAGTTAGAAATTTTAAAACTTACTGTTATAAAAAAACTGATTATCTTCGACTGAACGTTTCTTATAATGTCATGTAGGATTTTGATAGGAAAGTGGTAGAACATATCATGGGACCCAATAAAAGTAGGAACTGTTCCTTTCAGTCAAGATCCAGTGCAAGTATCAGTGATGAACCTGAACAAGGCTACATTCCATTGATGTGCGTATTATCGCAATCTATTACCTTTCTATTTACAAAAAGGTATTAATATTAATGCATATTTTCACTTTGTGTTTAGGGAAAGAATGAAGCGTGCTGTGCATGAAGACGTAGATATTATTCCACATCGATTAATAAGAAAGTACATAGCCTATGCTAAACAGTACGTAAAGCCCAAAATATCGACAGAAGCTGCTGCTGCATTGAAGGAATATTATCTTAGACTGAGAGTGAAACACAGACTTGTTGATTCTACTCCTGTGACCAATCGTCAGCTTGAGTCATTGGTGCGATTGACTGAGGTGTGTTTGAAACATTATATTTCTGTTGGACCATGGGTTGTTAATATTAATGTATATTCAATTATTCATGAAATTATAGGCTCGAGCAAAAATCGAACTCAGAGAAGTCGCCACAGAAGCCGATGCTAAAGATGTACTAGAAATTTACGAAGCCAGTTTGTGTAGTGCTTTCGATAACGAACTTGTTGCAGTTTCTGCGTTATCGCAGTCGATTCTTGTTAGCACATGCGGATCAAAGAAATCTCAGGCCAATAAAGCTAATGTAAGCAGTTTTTAGCCTGTTTGCTGCTTTGCTATATTTCAAACACTATTGGTTTTAAATATAACTGAGTTTTTTGTTTTTCGCGTAGGCTAAACGGTTAGTTTCAACTCTTCAGAGGCATGCAGAACAACAATGCAAGAACTTATTCACAGTTGACGAAATAAAAGATATATCATCAGCTTTGGGATTAAGAAGTGTAGTCGACTCACTTATTGCTGCTCTTAATAACGAAGGATTTCTACTTAATAAAGGTTCTAGAACATACCAGCTGCAATCCGTTGATTTTTGATGTATTTATGTTAAGTAGAAACCCTAAGCATATGCCGGTAAGAATGTATGTTAAGTGTGTTATCTTATAAATTAAATGTATAACTTTTGTAGCTTTATTTTTAAACTGCATATTTACGTTAAAAATTATGGTAGTACAAAATCAAAAATGTTTCTGAGTTATGCATATGTATATTATATTTATACGTATGTACTATGTACCGAATTTATTAATGAGCCTTAAGCATGCAAAAACAATTATAATATGACTTGTCAGTACCTGAGTAATATTAAACGAGAATGTTACTAACGTAGTATTTCATATACAAAACAACAAAACCGATTCGGAAAATTAATATTGTATGTTTTCACCTACTTCACAAAAATTTTAATATACACAGCTGCCTACATTACAAGCATCGTAAAAGAGAGAAATTTAAAATAGTACATACTAGTACTATTTAAACTTCAACCGATTAATAATTTGCAAACCTTCTTTGAAAATTTCATTCAAAATCCACTTGAAAAAACAAAACTCTTGCAAATCTTTCACGTATAATAAGTGAACTTTCTCTTCCTCTCCAATTTTATATTAGACGGAGAAAGTACATACAATATAAAGACAATCATGACATCTAATTAAAAGCAGAATATTGTAATTTGACTATTCGCAAATGGAATTTATAAGTTTTTGAACATTGCTTAGGAGAGAAAGATGTGGTACTTTGCTTTTACCTACCCTAAGTATTATATTTTCAATTATTAAGAATGTTGCTTATGTTATGCTTGTCATTGAACAATATATGTATTAGTGGACGCAAGTTCAACAACTTTTTATTGTGGAAATTGTTGGAACATGTAACAATAGTAATGTCATAACTACAAAGTAATAATTTTATAA
>JABASD010000430.1:0-78262 GCA_019776165.1 Pogonognathellus flavescens
TGGGTTGGGTTGGCCAAACAATTCTAGCTCTGGGTTTTGGGTTGGGTTGGGTCGGGCTCTTAATGGGTCGAAATTGGGTTGGGTTGGAAAAAGCCAACCCAATCCGGCCTCTAGTATGCTGTTAGGTAGCTCTGGTGAAGGTAGACACGCTCAGAGATTTATTATTATGAATAAGAAGAGTCTGTTTGTGACGACTAAAGGGTTGGCTCTCTTAGCATCTTTCGTGGATTGGCATGACAGTCGTAGAAAGGTTTGTATTCTTTGTATGTATGAGAATGCACGAGTAATGAGGAGGAGTTGAATTTTGTTGCATCGCATCTGTTGTGTTGTTACATAATGAAAAAAGTACCTAAATGCTCTTGGTCTTGTGCTGTCTTCTTTTCACGTCTGTGTCTACGTGCATGTTGCGTACCTTACCTTCTCTCCCTTTTCAAAAGTATGTTCTAAGAACAACTCCACACGACTCTCGTGATTCTTGTCTGCATGCACAAATGAACATTACAAATATTATTAGCTTTAGGTAGGTATATTTACACGTATGTTCTTTCAATGCATAGCCAAAGAAATGGACAAAAGTATTCACTGGACCTGTAATGTTGTGTTAGACATAGTGCCATGGTATGTGAAGTTCATTCGTATTTGTCCCGATGACTTTGCCAAGTGATCAGACGAGTCTGTTTTTCAGGTGTTGATAAATGTTGGGGTGTTTTTCATAGCGCACCTCTATATCGTTTAAATCTTACTGTACTTATGCAGAAAGAATATCTGTAGTCTTCTTGGCTATAGCTATGTTCAAATATTTATGGGACTGTTTGTATTTATATATAGTTGCGGAATATTTTATTTTATTTTATTCTGTGCACTTCACACACCTAAAAATCATGCTTGATGGTGGAGAGTAGAATGAAGTTATAAGTGTAGGTAGTATAGGTATACCTATAACTTATGACATTTTTTGTCTTGACATTCTTAAGAGAGTTTACTTTTAAATATATACATTTATAATGTATTAATATGGATAGGTATATATAAGGATAAGGTGTACTTGTTTGTAGACTGATATAAGTAATGCGTGTGGACTGTGGACACTACTTGTATGAATTACGGTCAAAAGATGAGATTCAGCAGGAAAGCATAAAGCATAAAGAGCAAGGCAAGGCAACATTGGCTCTGTAACTATATCTAAGTAAATGGTCATATTTATAATGAACGAAAGGATAGAAATGAATTGAATAATCTAGTCATGGCATTTGGTTCTTGATTGTAGTCAATGAAATGCGAATTTGTGATCTTGTTCAACAATCGAGTTTTACTAATGGCTTATTCCCTACTGCATGCCTACTTTGTTGTTACTTTTTTCTGTATTGTTGAATACTTATTTCTTCTTCCTAACAATTTAGAACAAAAAATTGCTTTTTATGATTAGTTCACAGCTATGTTTTTCAGCCTTCCAAACTTAACTGAAGGAACATTCCCACAGAATTGCAATTATGTAGAGTAATGTTAATAGCAATAGCTAGTCGTATGTATAGCTAGTAATTGCAATTGGTGAAGTTAGTATAAAATTGAAGAAGGTAGGTAATTTAGATACAGTAATTTTTTAGGCGCAAATAATTTACGTATCGATAACCTAAACCTGATTCTCATACTCAATAGCTTTGTAAGCTAAATACCATGCGTTTGATATTTCGTTTAAATATGAACCTTACAAATGCTAAACGAAAAGCAATGTTTGTTACATATTTTATTTTTCTTTACTGCTGTGTATTTCGAAAATCGAACGCTAACATAAAGCCGCATTCTCCGTTATTACCCTCACATAAAGCAAGAAAAATCCACTGAAGTTTTTAATTGCAATTAAGTTCTGTCGTGGCAATTAAGTAAGCAATCATCTCATCAGTTCCAATGAACTTTACCACGGATGGATGCATAATAAGTGCTTCTTAAATTCAATGTCGCAGCTTATTGAATTTCGTGGAGGATATAATAAACCTTCGTTCGATAGTAGCGGTTTACAAATTCTTTATCTGCGAAACCAATGCAATGTCTGTGTTTTGAGTTACTTGAAAAACGTTGTATGCAGAAAAATGCTATTTGTGCTTTTCCAAAGCAAAATAATATAATTGTCTCATCATCGCTTCGTCGTTATTACTTGTGTATTGCGGTATGTGCCGGTAGTATTTGTGTAATCAATGTATTTGTTTTGCATAGTGTGATTGTGGGTAAAAATGCAAGTTGTCAAACAAATTGCAAAGTCGATACATAATACATCCCACAAAGGAAAGCAACATGCCTAACTGCACATCACAGTATGATTGATAAAATAGTTACGTTACATGTATGCCAAACGTTATAACACCCATCTGCTTTAAGAATTGATTGCTTCAAAAAATAATATTGTGAAAGATTTCATATTATTAATAGCTTTACTGTGAACTTTTGTCATAGTCATGGACAGCAATAATGCCAATGGATGGCATTTTGTTAGTGTGAGTTAGAATGTTGACTGGAGAAACTGCAAACTCAAATCAGATTACATTTGCTGTAACATCAAATAATACAGATAAGAATAGCATTTATTAGCAACACACTGAACCACACAATCAAGTAATGTACGTATGTAATAAACTATTCAAGTGTGAAATAAATGATTATGCGATAGTTGAGATCGGAGGGCTTAATTCATAACAAATTGCGAAGATATAGATCAGAGGTCAGCAATTACTTCATAATTTTATGAGTCATGTAAACTGCTACTTAAGTACCACTACAATAAAGATAACGCAATAAAGTACTGTACATAAGAATCTGTCCTTTCCCCATCTAATCGGTTAGACATATAATCTATCTACTTTTGTCGGGTGCAAAGCAAATCTAATGATATATGTTGTACATACGTTACGTATGGATGTTTGTTTCACAGAGACAAAGGAAAGTAGCATTATTATGGTATATTCTTCTTACTGAAACTTAATTCTTTAACTAACGATTATGTGCTTGTTAGATTCTTACATCGTTATATTGTACGTAACATGACAACTTGTACGATTGTAATAATAGCTTGCTACTTTTGGATGTGCGATTGATTCTGGATATAGAAACAGATGAGCCAAGCTGGCAAAGTGACAAAACTTTCCATAAATATACGGGATGTATAATTAGGTAGTATCTGTTGTACACGTACTTACAGGTAAATTCAATAAATGCATGAGTCGGTGCAGCATCAGCAGATAGTGCAGAAATAATAAATAAAGGAAAATCTGCTATAATAAACACGTGAAACAAGTGCATGTAGCTTTACTTTCCGTTGGCATGATATTTGTAGTAACGTGTATTATTACAGTCAGCCTCAGCCGTAATCACTGACTAAACGTAGTTCTATATATTGATTTTCTAAAGATAAGACTAACAATGCTCTCATCATCTCACATGGCAAGTCTCACAATGGTTACACAAAGCAAGCTGTTCGTTAGTTCGTTTTTAGATAAAGCATAGCTAATTTTTGATTGGTTTAGTTTCTCTTGGGTATACTATAGGTGGCAAACAATCTTCTTGACTTGAATGAATAACGGGTCGATTGAGTGCATCTGTTTTAGTACTTATTTCCTATAGATTCTAAACTTACTTCTACTTCTGCTATAAACATAACCTCTCCGTGATCTGACTTTTAGCATTCGCTACTAGCTATAAGGAAGTTACATACATATAAAGTGCAAATTAATATCTTACCAATTTATATCGCAAAGGCAGAACTAACTTGTAAAGTAACTTTTGTATATCTATTATCGTATACTGAACTGTGACTGTTCTCTGTCTGGCTGTGTGGAGTACCTATATGTAAAGTTAGCCTATTTGTTGAAAACCTTGCACAGATGTAATATAAAAGCAATTAACATTGTTTGTTTGCCTTATCGTACTTGATTCACTATGCGAACAGTTGTGAATTGTGAATGTGTGTGAGTTTGCATGAAAGGAAAACATGAATGCGGTAGGCAGAATTTATTACAGAATCAATACTCAACTTATTCGTAGCTCACAACTTTTCACCTGTTCTACTGTTCTGACTATTCTCTTTATTTTTTGTGTATGCATATGGCACATGGTTGGTGGAATCCGTATATATCAAGTAGTATATTTGTACCTTAAAAACTTATTACAGATACAGTAAATCCCGTAGATACTCCGCTAGAAGAATGGTACAATTCATTTCTGAAAATAGTAAATAGGTACATACATTAGTTAGTCCTCGAAAACGAACTTTGAAAAGAAGTCGTGGCAGAATAAAGGCCACAGCACTACACTGCACCACAATACACAAACACACACGTACATAATTTCTACTTTACATAAAATACAATGGAAAAAGCACGTACTATACCCTTCCATTGCTTATTATTAGTAATAATAAAGGCAAATATATGCTAAAGCTTCTGTAGGAACTATTAAGCATGTACATGAACATAGGTACTCTCATAATAATATTATTGTGTAACACGTACAACTATGCAAAAAAGTTTAAAAATCGTGCTTCGTATGATTGCTGTTGGTTGTTACATTGCAATTCATTCGATTTGGACTGTAGTAGTACCTTCAAGTATAGATGTACTGAAGAAAAACAATATTTACTACTACTACTACTACATGCATCGGCATATTATCAGAACGTGTGTAAATTAATATAATTATCCACAGCTTGCTTGCATATAGAGAGACGCTTTAAAAATATCTTTCCATATAAAGAAACTGTACCAGTACTGTCAAATGCATTGAGTATCTGTATCGTTAACCTACATACTGTATTGTAGTGGTTAAAATTCACGTAGTGTTGTTAAGTTCTAGTTTGAGAGGCAGAGAGTCGTTGTGTGATGGGATGTGATTATGCATGCATGTATCGTTTAACTCACTAAAGTCAGACCAGGTACATCTACATTCATAGAGTAGTAGCAATAGGTAAAAGAAGAAAAGAAAGGCGTGATGTGGTGAAAAATAAAATATGTCGGCATGCAGTTGTTCATTTGTATGAAACAAACATCAGACATACCTAGTTAGTAGCTTGCCTATTATTTAGTGCTGAACCAAGGGCACGTCTCTTCATCTCCACACTCCACTACCACCAACTCAACATATCTTAAAATAATAAACTCCCAAACCAATACATCCTCGACCAAATGAAATTCAAGCTCTACCTTCGTTAGCTGAATACCTTCCTTACGTTACATTCCATTTAAGCTGACGACGAAAAATTTCTTTTTATAGTGTAGTGTTAGACTACAGATTTCAGATACTACTTACTACTATTACTATTTCTACCTGTCCTTTGTGGTACACTCTCGTACTGTATATTTAAAACGTGAAATATAGCCACATCTTTGGCACCTTAGGTTTACCTTGTTCGTGGCCGTACATAACTAAGCATCTCTTACGTTTTCCGCCCATCAATTCCATCGATTTTACAACAAAGATGATCTCACTCAACAAGATTCAACCAAGTGTGAGTCAGCAAGGGAGCATTCGGTGCATTTAGGTATTTTAGCTGGCATCTCAGCAAACTTCCATGCAGAAAGCTAGGAGTATAATAGTAGGAGAATAATATCTCTGTGGTCGACACCGGGACGTTTCTCCAGAGTCAAAAGATATACATTGAGATGTGAAGAACGATGTATCATCAAATCATCTTGGGCGAATGGAAAGGAACAGTATGATTTTGTGTATGGTATGGTCTCTGTATGAAAAGATGATTAAAAAGATTCAATGCACCATGTGTGTATGTATGTATTATCATCAATGGTTTATTGGGTCGATTTTCTGAAGACGCTGACGTACCTACTACACGGAGGAATATTTTTCATTGAATTTTTTCTAGGGCTAGCCAAAAAGTGAGATTTCACGATTCATGATTATTGGAGAACGTATCAGGCACACTAGCTCTACCACACAGTGTCTTTACCTCTCTGCTGTGGCTCTGAGACTGTACATATGGCTTTATGTATTGAGTAACATGGAAAAGTAACAATGGATTTATTGTGGAGTTGCATGGAGAGAATCGAGTGCTGCGTCGAGTCCTTTTAGATTGCATGAAAACTCCCTGGATCTGGATTTCCGTCGTTTCTTTCGGGTTCCTCGTTCTGACTGAATTTTGAGTACGTTGGTGTATATAGTCGATACCACTATTGTCATTCCTTCGATTTTGGAGTTTCCAAGGGCTCCTTTTTGCCCTACCACGTGACACAAGCCCAGTCAAAGAGAACTACGATGTAGCTAGGAAGGAAGAAGATTCTCAGTCAGTGCCACATTCCTTTTTTCATTTATAAAATCCACAGCCAGCGTTTTTCACACTACTACTGCGTAAAAACTCTTCCTGCTCGTGTAATAACTTACTTTCCAGAGATATTCCAAAAGCTTCATAATATTGTACTCTGGAATCCATAAGATTGCAACGAGACTACATCCACTATGAATAATAATTGCTATGTACATTGCATCATCATAAGACAACAATGTTGTGCGGATAAAAACAAAGCGATGTTCTCCTGAAATTAATGGCACATTATGTTGTATAACGTCTGCATGGAAAGTCTGCATAATAATCGCTACTTATTGTCAATTATTATTAACTGTTGTATGTATATTTCTCCTGCTCACCTTACCTTAGGGCAAATGAAGGCACATAGCGTAAAACAATAATATTATTAACGCAGATTGTCTGCAGCGATATAGCAAGCATATCTGTATCAGCAAGATATTTTCTTAAATAGGGTTTGTTGTTGATTTTTACTTACTATTTACATCATCACGATACGAACGAGAACTGTGCTGATCCTGTGATGGGAGGCAAGGCGAAATAATAATGGCAAGTAAACATGACATGGTGCATTGCATGCTAGTGGGTCCTTTAGTAGTAAACTTTGGCTTCGACATTGGATGTGTTGTGTGCGAGTTTGTATGTGTGCATGCAACTCTTTCTTGTCGTGCACACGTATCTCACTTATTGAGTCAGTTTATAGTAGAAATAGTAGTAGAAATGGAAATAGTAGTCGTAGTCAGCAAGCAGTCTGTAAAGTTGTAAGAATAATATTACCGATGTTTCCTTCGTTTCTCTCATTGCGTGTTCGTACAGCAATCCGGGCCGGGTTTTCGGTCTCCTTCCCCCCCGCCTCCGCCCTCGGAGTTTTTCATGTGATGGCATGTTTCTGCGTTTGGTCTACCCTTAAAATACGATGGTCCTTTGCATGTGTCTCTGTCTCCTCGCTCATGCCCTGGTTCATTATACAAACTTGTACGTGTGAATTATTTCAATAACTTACTTTACTTTGGCTTTGGATTCGCCGGTGTGTCATGAATTTGCTACAGAGAAAACATTTGCATACAACCACCGTTTACATATAGCGGAATCGTTGCATTGCATTACATTCGATGCAAATTCATGTTAGGTAGAGTTTGTATGAATGTTAGGGTTTACATTTACATGTAGCAAACATGTAAATAAAATTTTCCTGTAGTAAATTCAAACTTCAAACTAGAAAGACTGGGCTCAAACTACTGTGAATAATTTTTGAAGTTTGACTTTTGTGATCTAGGTAAAGAGCTTGAGCTACATCATGAAATGAAACTTTCAAATGGGTTTAGAAAGTATCATAAAAAATCAGACGAATCTGTTTATACTTTAGCTTGGAGGAATTTACTGTAGGTTTTACCCGTACCTACGGAACTATCAGCGGAGTAAAGTAATATAAATAGAATATTTGTTTTGAATTACTCACAAACTTATACATGAAAGAGAATCCGACAATCTACTGCAATGTGTACCGTGTAGCATAAAATATCTTTACCAGAGTATGTTATAAAGGAGCAAAATGTATATAGCTACTGTATACACATACGTGTATTTTTATTCGGGTAGAAGAAGTTCGGTTGAAAATTGAAACTGGTTTCGGAATGTGCACACACTGTACATGAGTCAAATGTAGGTACATGTTGTGTAGTCTTGGTTAGTTGGTTCGTGTGCTTTTTATAATATCACATGTACGTAACAGCATCTTCAGATCAGATGCTAGCTAAACTTGAATGACTTGTTCATTCGTTTGTGGGTTGAGTTGAGTGAGGAAGGAAAACATGGCAAGGTCCCTCCCGAAATTCGTAGTATTCATTTGCATTTGAAGACTGTCTCAGAATTGGCATGGAGTTCATCTGTGTACTTTAGTAACTGCGTGTACTTGACTAGACAGATTCTGTGTGTTTGTAATTTTTCGTTACTTCTTGTTGTCGTTGTCTTGTGTAGTGCTTCCTGAAGTATTTTTGTATCAGGAAAATGTATTTATAGTTCATCTCATGCTGCTTACTGTGTATTACAATGGGTAATTGGGTTTGGCTAGGCTCCTACGTCTCTTGTAGCAGTACAGAGGCAACAACACAAAATAATGTCTCATTTAACGCGAGATATAAAAATAAAGCAAATACTAAGTAGTAAAAGAAAGTGGCACCTTTTACGGAAGGCCAGGGCCATACTAGACGAAACCAGATTAGATTTCCCTTCCCAGGATTTTCTTCAATGTTTTAAAGTAAATACGTTGTATACCATAAAATGTTTGTTGTGCTAAACATAGCTTCTCTAGTAATGCATTATTTAAATACACATAGGTAGGCATGAAGTTTAGCTACTTTTATCAACATAGTAATACCCAAAACGATAAGTAGATTCCTATGTAGAATATTTACTCAGTGTATTTGCATTGACTGGATTCTCCGAACGACTAAAATACTAATCTAGTAACCCTAATGTCTCTAATACTCATGTGTGTAAAGGAAAAATGTTTGATCCATTACCTACCCTATTTGCGATGTGACTGCGACTGTCACCCTTCCTCTACTAAAAGGACGACTCGAGTCGAGTATATTAAATACGAATGTAAATACACACGTAGTACGTACCTAATTTATGTAGGAACAATGAATGACAGTCTGAGTAAGCAAAGGAATCGTGTGACTCGAGAACGTAATGACATAAATAATATTATGGCTTCTCTACTACTTCTATATACAACTTACGTGAGTCTGTGTAAGATAATGGTACTAGACACTACTGACTCACATAAGAAATATAATGGGACATGGACATTTTTATTATAAGTCTTTTTTCTGTGTAGACATGTCAAATATTCACCCAGTTCCAAACGATACGAGATATACAGACAGATATATATACAGTACCTATATAGAAAGGTTTAATAAAGAGGATAATAGTTGCTGTAGTGTTTTCTGCAGCTGTGAGTAATACGCTTGTTTGTAAGTTGAGAGGGTTCAATGTAAGGAAATGAAAGAAGGTAATTGGGTACATGGATTTCATCATCGTTTTCATAGTAATGCGTTCAGTGAGCCATAGTGTCATATTTTCATCGTCTGTGGGGTGTTAGTTACGTTACCTACGACGGAGTGGTCGTGGTAGTAAAAGGAAGGAAAATCCCCATTACAGAAAGTAAGTATAAACGACTTAACGTTTATAATGTGTGGCTAAAGAAAATAGACATAACGTACTTCATTCTGGATCCGTAGTATCATGTAAGGTACAAATACAAACTACGGTACCTATCTACGGCTTTAGTAGTGTTAGAACACAAAGGCTTCCTTCGGTATTTGAAGTTCATGTGCGTGGAATTCTATGGAATGGGTCTGGAGGCAGAGACGGACTACTCCACTGAAACAGAACTAACCTTAGGTACTTTGAATCGTTTTTGCTTTTCTTCATACTCCGAAACGGTTATTACTTATTAAGGAAAGGAATTTTGGGCCTTTTTCATGGAAATATAGAGAAATATTAATATATTCATACATGAGAAAGGTACGTACAGCTAATAATACTGACCAATGTACTGACTGCTTGTATTGGGCTGCGACAGCATTGACTTTTGTATAATTCCATTATGGTTTCTTATCGTTAATCGTTAATTCGTCAATGCTCTGCATATCTTTGTTAGTCAAACACTTAAATGTTAAATGTAAATATGCCTGAAAGCAATGAATGTAGTTTTTGTAATAGTATCTTTATGTAAAAGCGATTTGCCTGAAGAAATCTTGAGTTTTTGTCAGCAGCCAATATAAAATTATTAACTCCAAGCATGGACTCTGATATCTGCATTGTTCATTTGTATTTTTTCTTAATCTATTAGTATAAGTACGGCAAATCACATTCAAAGATAAGGATTATTAAAATTGTACCTAACAGTTCATTCTAGGTATGGAAAATCCCACATGCAAGCATTTACATATTTATAGCCACACTATGAATAACTACATGGATATTTATTCATATGACTACCCGCCTGTCTCTACCTGTATGCAAATCAGGCTTGAGTTTGATTTGATGTACCAACAGTGGAACACGGTCAGCATCGATTCGAGTTTATGATTTAATGTTTCATAAAAGCGGAAAGAGGATGGGCTGCTGATTTGTTTTATGTATTTTAGTTATCATCGATTCAATCAGTTTGGCTAAATCACCAATCGACATCTGCCACCTGATATTTTAGTAGGTTAAGTAGAACATAGGTTTCCTGCGTTTTTCAACACAAGTTTGCTGAACTTTAATATTTCTATCGTGTTTGTTAACATTCTCTACATCCCGCCTGGCTCTTACCCCTGGAAATGGTGAATGAATTCAGTTCTACCGTATGATTTTTCTAAAGGACCCAATTTTACTGTACCATATTATACCCTATTGTTGATACAGTTCGCCTGCTCTATGTAATAAATTTTGTCAGCACGACCTTTAGGGTAAAGATAGGTGTACTATGCGGGACGGGAAGAATAATTAATACTTTACTTGCTGCTACCATTCCCTACCTGTGTATGTGCACAATATAAATAATTCAACAAAACCAGTCTATCTATCTATAGATATTTTTTCTGAAAACTAAACACACTCACATAGGTACTCTTGCCTGCCCTGGACCTTGTATCGCTTTTTCGATTATATTTACTAGTAGTTTCCCGTTGCATGTTCCAATAATTCAGTAACCTCTTCCTTTTCACGTACACGTACAATAATAATGTTCACGCAAGGAAATTTCCCATCTTTTTCGTTGCTCTTCCCTTCTCTTCTGATGGGATAAAAGATAAAATGAAAGTCTCTAAATAGATATTTCGCTCATTTACATAGTTCAGTCTGTCCAGAGTCAGTAATTGCACTACTAACTAAGCAATTATTATATCAATACATTTTTGCATCTACATATTCATATACTTTCGTTAGTCTTACTAATAATATTAAATTTTACCTACCTATGTAAGCATGTATGTTTAACATCATATCATCATCATCTATGCAAATAATTATCATGTTATAGTGTATGTACCATAATGTACGTTCATACTCTTTAGATAAAATTAATGATGAGACGTATGTTTTTGCATACATAATTGTATTACTTAGAATGTACAGATACTGGTACCTGATACATGTACGCAACTGACTGTAAATTTCTTGCCCCACACACAACAAAGTAACAACGAAAGTCGAACGGTACTGGTATAACTACTACGGATATAGTTAGCATTTATTGTAAGCCTTGGTTTCCTTTCTGCATTCGTTTTCTTTAACTGTTAACTGCAACTACCACTATATATCATACTCTCCGTATTACTATAGTATGCTGTAACAAAAAACCAGAGTACAAAGGTGTTTAGGCGCAGTAATAGTCTGAGACAGGAGAACTGAGAGCAGATCTGTAATAATAATAGCTTTTTACTACAAGTACAACTAGCAGAGTACAACTGGAAGCAGTTTGTTGATGTAACGAGTACTGAATGTGGATGCAGCAGACAGAACGTACTTACATTCAGTCAGAGAGAGAGAGAGAGAGAGAAAGAAAGAGAAGTTGAGTGTACTGCTGATGTTGTGGATGTTCTGGCTGACGCGATGCTACATACGTAACGCAATAGTAAAATACCTAACGTAACGTAATAGTAATAACATAATCAAATACCTACTCACTGTTGTATTTGTAGCCTGTATTTTCGTTACGTAGTAGTATAATGCATAGCATTGTGTATGCAGTAGTAGTAGACAACCACTACCACCATGTAAACGGATAAAGAAATCTAGAAATAAAGGAAAGAGAGAGAGCACAGTCAGAGAGGTTTGAATTGAAGTAGTTTATCTTGTACAACACATACAGAATACTACTACTACTACTACTACACTCGTCTCACAGTGTATTCTTGTTTAAATATACATTATATACACAAAACGAGACTTGTAGTGTAGTGCTATTTGGTATATTGTACTAGTAGTAGCGATGATGGTTTGTTTAAAAGTTACATAATATTACGTGTAAAATTCTACAGCGTATTTATATCTACATTGTTTGTAGTATCTGCAGGAGGAATATCCGTAGTATTTAGGTTGTTGGTTGTGTGAGTATTGAGTATGCAACGCTGGGAGAATTTGTAGGCTCGCATTCACTATGTTGTCAGTCTGTTGTGGAGTTAAGAGTAGTAAAGTTTGAGTAAAGTATGTAGAATGTAAGTAAAGAAGTTTTTGTAGGAAACTAGTTGTTACGCGGTCTGGTCTGACTGCTGGCTGGCTGGATGAGGTCTGTTACAAAACTACACAGTCATGAAATGGAGTTGCACTTTGACTATGACAAGGCAATGCACAATGTGCCTTGCCTTGGTTTGGTTTTCATAAGCTTTGACTATAACATCATCCTCCGCGTATATACATCTACATATATCAAGTTGTAGTAGTAACAAAGTAGTACTATGTGTACGCTTTGGTCTGTGGCTATGGTCGTCGTCGTCGTAACAGAAACATTGTAGAACATCATATAGGTACTCTGGCACTATTCTGTATAAAATACTCCTCTTTGCAAGTCTCGTCGTCGTCATATCACATCGTCATCTCTTCAGCCGCTTCTCTATGGCATGCATGGTCTACTGGTATAGGAGTAAAGTAAGTGGCCTGCCTTGGTTCTGACTGTGCATGTGTGTGTAATAATATTATGGTGTGTGTATGTGTGTGTGTGGCTTAACTGGTTGGTTTAGCAGCAGCATCGTTCATGTATCTCGTCTGTACGTATTTTGTATGTATGTGCCTATTGGAAATGTGGTATAGCTATTAGGTAGCTCTATGTAGTGTGTGTGTGTAGGGTTTGCTTTGCTATTGCTTTTAAGTTGAGCCTCTGGTATGGTGGTGGTGGTTGCTATGATTCTGGCTTCTTCTACTTCCATTCCACTCCTGCACACATTGACTAACTCGACTCGTCTATTCTCTGTTCACAATTCAGTTTACACTACATTCGGCAGTCAGCTTTCGAGTGCATTCTGTGTGTTCTTCTCGTTCTGCTCACTGGGCTCGTCTGGGCCTCGCGCTTTTGTCTCACGGAGAATATTAGTAAATCCGAAAATCAGTTTCTAGTGTGAAAAGTGTTGTTATATATAAATAATTTGCCGTGGCTACCCGGGTACATTCTCGTAAAGTGAAAGACAAATTGAAAGGAGAGGGCAACATGTCTATGGCGAAGAGACAGCATTGTTATTTGTGTGACCTGCCGCGAATGCCATGGGCAATGCTCCATGACTTTAGTGAACCGGTATGTCGTGGCTGTGTCAATTATGAAGGAGCGGATAGAATTGACGTTGTGCTGGAAACAGCCCGACAAATGAAAAGAGCTCATCATTCTGCTTTTCCCGAAGCGGCTAGTCCCAGTCCAAGATCCGCTCCACAAAAGAATGGCGGGATCTTCCACTTACCACCACCACATCATCCACCACCCGTTCACCCTATGACCCATTCACATCACAGCCATCGAATTAATAGCACCAGTATCAGCAGTATTGGAGGTGTTTCCAATAATATGAACATTCCACCAGCCACATCCGTCCCAACGTCTCACATTACAACGACGACGAGTAAGTGCAATCCATTTCTCAACTTGCCTCTAAATAATAATCAATATCAATCAATACCAATCAAACCATAAAACACAACACGTACACAACCAACATACACAAAAAACCATACACAGAAAACATTTAAAACATTCGGAGACAAATGGAATGTCATGCTTTTACTATTTGTGTGTTCTCTCTCATCAAACTGTTCATTTCACGTTTCATTTTCACGTTTTATATTTATACCAGAAATTATACCGTGCTACTAGTACAGTAGTAGTAAAAGTATTTGTGCATTCGTTCTTTCTAATTGAGGAATTTATTTCTGAAGCACAACAGTAAATTCCATTCAAATTAAAGGTGTATCCATGCTTGGGTGTGATTGATTGGAGAATTACCATAAATTGATATGCATTTTTGAATGCTAGAAAATATTTAAGGAGATTTGAGATTGAAGAAGAATGAAGATGCATATAAATGAAATGGAACAAATTATAGCTACACACATTCATTTTGTTATTATGCCTCTCTCTCTCTCTCTGCCCTGTCATAATAATATGTCCTCGTTATCTATTTATGCTTTCAATGTACAGAGGCTTATCAATTTGCTTGACTGTGGTAGTCTCATGTGGGCATGGCATGGTATGTGAGATAAGATTAGGAACTCTGGAACGAAATGAAATGGTCAAAGACTAACTTAAACTCCTTATCACCAATCACTCGCACTCTTCATGGTCCTTCTCCAATAATATCATGGAAATAATAAATGCTTTATACTTATTACACAACCACCAAACATACGATCTATCTATAAAGTAGTAGTAATAATATGAACATGATAAGACTAATCACTAGTTGGTCAAATCCATTAGTTAATACCGAATTAAATCGTATTCAAGCACCACTGAGTATCAGTACTCCATTTCAGTATATAGGTACAAACAAGCCCGATCTATTAATATGGATGGACTTTTCGTATATAGTAACTTTTATAACATTGTGTGTAGGACAAGCACAAGTGTAATAAATAATTATTACAACGTATATATAATATTACAGCATATCTATTCCCGGTGTGTGTATAGGCGCATACTACTATACTGGTACTTCAAAAATATGTATACTTATCATGTATTGATTGTGGTTATATTTGTAATTACTTATCGCAGTTCTATATTAGTAAGTCGTAATAAAGGCAATTGAATAGACATAATATTATGTACTTATTACGCTGATTTATCTGAACTCAACTGAAAAGAGAAGTTCCGTTTTGATGACGACGACGAGCGAATTAGTTAATTTTATCTGTATCACTCCTTCTCTTTTATATGGGAGTCTCTGAATAATAATATTAGCTTGACATAGTGTTTAATGTTCAGAGAGTTGTAGTACGGTTTGTAATATTATACAGTTAGGTTAATATTGATATCAATGACATGCTGACATGCATGGCCTGGACTCGACTGTGGATTTACTTGACTTTTTTTAAACGCTGATAAATGTGACTAATTTGTTTCTTATCTGCCTTGACTCGTCTTGTTATGTATTTAAATATAAATTCATGTCCAGTCCTTCCTTTCAGCTTTTCGAGTGGAATTCTCAGCTCAGTTCGTATGTAGCTAGCTCAATTCAATCGCATAGGATTACAAAACAGTTCAATAAAGTCTGTCAATAGAAATCAGTAAGAGACGGACGATATATTATGTACATATGAGATAAAATCAGAAAACATTTCCAGGGATATTGTAGACTTTGTACAAATAAAGCAAGCCAAGACCAGGTCATAGCCAAATCAAATTTTTAGAATCCCAATCAAGCTGAATGATAGATAAGCAGATAGATACGATATCTCGCATCAGCAGGGACAAGGAAATCAACATCGAATCATGTACATTGATTTTATGTGTACGTATTATGCAGATAATTTTTTTCTTCGGAATACCGATTTTAATATTTGCATTTGGATGACTGTAACTGTGTTATGCATGCGAGTACCTATACGCATGAATCCCCACATTTTTACAACTGATTAAAAATACTTGGATTTTTCTTTCGAGTGCTTTGCTTACGTATGGACGTTACATTATTGAGTACACAATACAGTTATCTAAATAAAGCTTATCAAAGAAATGAGCCATGATAATTATGATTTCAATTTCGAAACTTTGTGTTAAATTATAAACGTTTGTTGCCCATAAATGGAGAAAAACATTAAATACTCATTCACACAATCATGAATTTTTTATATTAGATAATATTAGATAAACCCGCACATCCAAATGTAAAGCACAAAAAATGTGTGTTACATTATGAATGTAGCGATGCACTTTGCTTTTCTGTGAATTGTTCTCCAACTCTTGTTCAATGAAATTCGTGGTATTGTCTGGCCTATGCTTCCTATAATATACTTGGTACTGTATTTTTACATTTCATTGATGACGATGAGACACGTATGTTTTATTATTATTTTCGAGGGTTCGTTGTTTCATGCGTGTGTGTTGCACTTTATTTTCTATTGTGTATTTTCATACTTACTCACAGTCACACTGACATCGGAGCAAGAGCAAACGCTATTAAAGTGGTATATAGACTTGTTGTTATTTGGTTTTTCGACTTATTTTCACTGCAAATATTAGGTGAGTTGGTTTATATAGGTATTTGATAGTGGTAGACTTTTGGTAACTCTATAGGTGTCTGTTTATACACTAAATAATATTAGTAGGACGTTCTTGGTGGTTATATAGAGTGTAATAAAATGTAGGTACTTCTTGGTTACTTATTTACTATAAATACGTGTCGTGCTATGAATGTTGCAAATACATTGCGTTGCATGTCTGTGGATTGATGTTGCGTTATTGCGTGATATAAATGGACATACATATAGGTTGAGCGTTGAAAACGAAAAGTCTTCTTAGCTGTCAGTTTCATTACATTACTACAATACTGGGCTTTATTATTACGGACTTTAGTTATCTTCGTGGCCCATCAGTTGAGAAAATAGTAGAGAGAGCATGATACTCGCTAGGTAGTTCACTTTATTTATTCCTTGCCATGCTACGTTAGGTCATGCAATATGCGATGCCATGGCCAACCAAAGTCAATTCTCTATTCATCATTTAGTACTTTTTAGGTAGGTATAGGTTGTAGGAAACACGAAGAAGACGATATCAAGTTGTAAATTGTTTGTTTAGTAAGTATGAAATGAATTTAAACCTGCATGACCTGGCCTGGCGAGGACTCATTAGCTTCATTAAAAATATTCAGTTTTTGTTTCTTAATAAACGCATTCTTCGTATGTTCTATGGGTCCCCATCCTCCTTCTGAATGTCTACTGTCAGTTTTAGACTTGATTGCCCGTTTTCCTGTTGATATCGTGTTATTATGCAGAGGGAGGTTTATGTAGGTATCTTATACTTTGTTAAGGTGTTTTCTTTCCTTTCAGCCATCAAGGAAAGAGAAAATTAAAGACACAAAGAAATGTAATTAGGTGGTAAGTTGGAGATATCGAAATTGCAAGTAATTATCCTTCCTAGGGCTTTATTGATAACTATGATAACACCTTAAATATTTTACGTAGATTTAATGGTTCTTGGATGGAGACTCAAATAAAGCATCTTTTAGGATGAGACGACACACCAATAATTTACTTCTAGATCGAATATTTTTTCTAAGACTCTCATAGGTCAAAAAATGACACGGGCTTCTTGTAATTGTGACTTTTCGATGTCTCACTTTGCATTTTTTATCGGTATATGATAGTTTTGAAATGTATGACAATTCACTTAAGGTAAAGAAGCTGAATCGTGATGTCTGATGGTCGTCATCTTCAATTTTAATTCATCCAGATGATACACACGATTCAGAAGTGTTAAGTAGTGCTAACTAAGCCTCAGAGGCTAGACTAGAACTAGAACTGTCTAATAATTTGATGGTGCATAAAATGACGTTACATGTAAATTGTAAATAACTATAATCATAATGAACTCAACACGCAAATGTGTGCGTGAGGTGGAATGAAGCGTGAAATGAATGTTAAAATGCTACAGAAAATAAATCTATGCATCGGATCATGATTCATGATCGTATAGAATAGATTCTCTGGCAAATAAAAATGAAAAATGTGTATTTGTGTGTCAATATGTGTACACACGTATACACAGGACAGAGAGTCATTCATAACACAATCCTTCTACAATTACATGTCTATCTCTCTCTCCGTATTCAAACATTAAAATACCCATTGTACATTCATACTTACACTTACAATAACACAATGTGCAACGTGCACATAAACACACCTCTGAAACATCCGTCACTACAATTTCCACGAATTTTTACCGTAACTAGCAAATAAACATGAACATTTTTGTACGCAAAAGCGACAGTTATGTAAAATTGATGTAATTCAGCAGAAGGAAGCACACAATTGTTATTTCCTCCTATGCGTTCGGGAGCGGGATTGATGGCAGTTATACCACAACAACAGGTGCATCAGAGTCAGAGCCAGTCACAAGGTCAGCAGCCACAACAGCAAACATCGCAACAGTCCTCACATGGTCGTCCAAACTCATTGCCTCCGACTCCCATCACACTTGGACTCAAAAGGCTCTCTGAAGAAGATCCCGAACAAAATGGAGCGGATACGAAACGGTTAGTTTTTCATCACAGCTGGGATCTTTTCTCGCAAAAAATAAAAATACATACCATGTAATAATTGTGCGTAGTAAATAAGTAGAGGTACAGACCTACAGACCGGGAATATGATAATAATCTCTCTCGGATGCACTGCTCAGTTCACGTTCGCAAGAAGTGTTTATATTTTATATACTGACATAATAGTTTCTTACAATTTCTTAGATTGTTAAATACCTGTTGTATTATACTACAACTACCAGAGCAGAATATAAAAACACATAGAAAAGAAGAGAATCATTGAAATAACATACAACACATCAACCATGCCATACCTAGTAGGTTGTTGTAAAAAGTAAAAAACCTTGAGTAGTAGTTCGTAGATGATATACTTAGCAGATTACTATGGCATGGAAGAGTCAAAGTTAAAGGCTTAAATTCAAAATGCAACTTTACCTACACCTTTAGGTAGGTAAATAATAATACCATGTATGTATCGTACTGTCTCACTCACTGTCTCTATGCAATATAATTACATAATGATACACAACATGTGTATGTAGCTGCAACAGGAATGGCAGTAGGATTGCATGCAATGAAAGTAACTGGTTAGTCAGCCTGGAAACAAAGCAAGTGGACTAGTTGGATAAAAAGAGTGAGAGTTTCATTAAATGAATCTAGGATAGCATCTCAGTGTGGTCGACAATAATAAAAGCTGCCAGGTACTTTAACGTTATATATGTATCAAGTTCTTTTATCAATTATACCATGCACTGAAAAAGTTTGCATAGTTTTAGTTTAGAGGTACGTATAGATACTACAGTGTCATCACAAAATTAAAGTAAAAATACCTGTAATGTCTATCTACATACTTCCATTGCAATACATGAAGAATTAAACTTATATTAGACTGTTGAACTATTCTATTCTCTATAATGGTTTCATATTTAGAGTTACTTATTTTGCTCATGCAGTTTTGTTGGGAGAATTAGTACAAATGTATAGCTTGTACTTTAACATGTACTACTAACGTACTAACCCTTCAAACCAGCCGAAACCGAGGACATAAGCAGTACAAAGACAGAATACATAATAACTAAGATCATTATAATTGAGTTGCGTAGTTAGTTACATGTATGTGTACTGTATTCACGAATAAATTATAACTTTAACTTGATTTTCGACATACCTAGCTAGGTATGTACATTCTTTGTAAGTAGGTAATAAAATAAACTACTAAAATATTACCTTTAAGAATACACTTATGCAATCTACGTACGCAAAGAACATCTATTTTTATATTACTATTAGCAGGGCAAAACATAGCTACATCAACATCTGTAATATTAGCCTTTGCCATTCTGTATATTTATCATCTACTAAAGGTTAGGTAATCGTAATGAAGGTATGTTATAGTTATATTGGTGTAGGTAGAATTTGAAGAATGGTAGAGGAGCATTTACACTTACACTGTATATAGTAAACTAATTATACTTGAGTTAGGTTAGTATCAGTTACATAAAAATTAAAGAGCCACACTCGCACAAGACGTGCTGCTGGGCAAAACAATCATGTGCGAAGTCCAGGTTGGCATTTCTTCATAATATTTTTACGTACTTGAACATCAAAGTTGTTGGAAAGAGCAAGAACGCATACCTAAATATAAATAAGTTATTTATATGGGCTTGTTTCTTTAGGCTTGGCCATACATGTTTTATTCTCATGTATATAGTTTGTTAGTTGATGGTACATTGAGGTTTTTAAACAAACATTCTTCACACTTGCACCTAAATTGTGTGTACAAGTAAAATGCGTTGTTAAGATGCTCTTTGTTGTTTGAGCAAACAATATTGTATCTGTTGATGTATCTGTGTAATTTAGCCTACTTGGAACGATGAGAAGTACAAGAATTTCGGTTCGCTTAAGTGAAATGCGATAATAATGCTAATTGGCAAACCAGATACGATTAGCCCGATTAGGTGTACTATGACGTATCTTTTAGTGGAAACTATGCAACTATTTCGTACTACTGCTATTTTATATGCACATGTGTGTGTGTACGTTTTAACTAACAATGAATGTGTTTTGAATGTTTCCTATACAGGATTGTGTTAGAAGATCAATCTGTTGGTGGCCGCCCACCATTGTCACGAGGAGACAGTCTTCCAGCTGGTGCTGAAGGTGGATTAAGTTCCACCAAGGATAAACCACTGAGAACCACATCATTCGATACATCTACGTTATATGCAAAACAAGGAAGCATCACTACCACCAATGGTAAGCAACACACAAACTACTTAATAGGACGGAATTAGTTTTATTTATGTAGCAATTAAATGTTCAACTTGGATATTCGTGCATGTGTATGTACAGTATTCCACTAATTGTTAGAGATTTGCAAATCACAGGGCACATACAGAAGATCGTGTACGTAAAAGTACATGAAGTATTTTTAAACATGTGGATGAGTAATACATGTTAATTTCAGTACGGATTTTCCGCTTTGTTACTATATTTATAGTTAAAATTGATTTTATTATGTAATGTGAGGAATTGGTAGGAATATTTAACAAGGAAAGTTATTTTTCTCTGTATGTTAATAAGGATAGGAGAGGTTTGGTTGTATAATGTATCGTATGGTGTGTGTCCGTAGTATTGAGTAAAAATTGTTGTCGTAGGATGAATGATGCATGCCTTATATGATCTGCTGCGTTATATTGTGGTGGCATAGTTTGGTATGGAAATGCTAATTGTATCCTGGGGAGTCCAAGGACAGATTTTGAAAAGATTTCTGTCACCCTCTCGTACATCGTTTCGCATCACTTGAAATTAGTTTAACGATCTATGTCAATGTTATGTAAGGATGAGCAAGAATGACTATAATTGTTGTTTAAATAGTTATGGTGTTTATTTATTTACAGTGAGCCGTAGGCCATCGGGCTCTTCCTCTCGTCATTCAGGTACTCCCCCTACAGCCGAGGGAACGGATGCGGCGACAAATGCGTTGAAATGTACGTTGTGTCAAGAGAGGTTGGAGGATACTCATTTCGTGCAGTGTCCCTCAGTTCCAAATCATAAATTTTGCTTCCCATGTTCTAGACAGTCTATTAAGCGACAAGGAGCTGGCACCGAGGTCAGTTGAACTTTTGACACTTGTGTAATTATTTGCTGAGGCTGAAACTGTTCTCTTCTTTCTAACCATCAATGTTATCTGAAGAGATTTAAATTTTAAATATTTGTACAGTTATCTGCTGGTATTATTTATTCATTTTTTTAGTTGCATGAGAATGAGGAGAGAGATCTGAGAAATGATGTTGCAATTGTGTAACGTGTTGGAAGGAGGTGATTGAATTTTAACAATTATTTTTGTATTTTTTTAGGTGTACTGTCCAAGCGGAGAGAAATGTCCTCTTGCTGGTTCTACAGTTCCTTGGGCTTTTATGCAAAATGAAATTGCAACAATATTAGGTGAAGAGACAAGCAGTAATAATAGCAAAGTGAAGAAAGAACGAGAAGCCTGAGGGTTGCCTCTGCTGGTGATAATCCAGTAAAGAGGAAGTAATTGAATGCAGAAAGAGAAGACTTTGTTTTTTATGTACAAAATTAGAAAACTTGTTTGTTTTTTTCACGGAATTTTTTCAAAGTGACAGTGAAGTGACAGGAGGATATAAAAATGGAAAGTGGAGCAAGATGAAATCGAGAGAAAAATACTTTGCTCTTACAATGCGGATGGTGTACAAGAGTAAAGTAATGGATTTACTAGTCTGACAGGCAACACTACAAGTTTAATACTTACTGTGCCATAAATCAACCTAAATACTACTACAAAAATTAAATTAATGTATAATTGTGTAGTATCCATCGAGTTTTTTGTTGTTCATCATCATCTCGCAATATGAATATGACTATTGACTGGGCATTTACTAAACTATTTAATTGTATGTATAACGTAGCAAAATATACTTACTGAAAACTAAAGGTATTAAGTATTAACGTTTATTAGTCTTTTGAGGCATTTTTCAACAGCATAGCTATTATTACTATTACCTAATTGCTACAAATATATCTGCATTTCAAATCACAACGTTATAAAATACATACTACTACTACTATACATACTACAAAGACAAATCACTTCTGTGTGTGCGTGTTTTTCTACACCGTAAACTCCACATCAGAATCAGGGTTAATATATTTTGGTTGTGTCATTGAACAGTTTGTCTCTGTGCACTCCGTACCGTATCAGAGGGACAGAGAGATTATAAAGTAATTGTTAATTAAACTATACTTCTACGGCAATGTTTATCTTAACTATTCTTAATTGTACCTTTAAATTCAACAGACTGTTTTTCTCCAAACGAGGCTCGACATTTTCCAGATCAAACTTAAAGATGTAAATACGATTACCAGTTATGCACTTATGACACAACAAGTAGATCTAGTACAGAGATGGCTTTATTTGTGAGATAACCATAACTAATCTTTAATTAGCACATACATACATTTAAATGTAACAAATTAAATTCATTACAAACGTAGCAGATCAAATGCATTATGCAAAGATGTAAAATGATGGAAAGAGCGAGCAATGAAAACGGAATTTTATTAAGAGGTATTTATAATATGGGGTTCTTTATTAGTTGGTTAGTTTGTTGATCATAAAATATACTATTGGTAATTCGTAAAGATAATTTAACAATTAAATACTTATCATGATAAGGGGTACTGTTTCATGTATATCCTCCTGGTTTAAAAGTACAATGACCGTTCAAGTTGATATTTACAGTTTAGCATCATTAATTATTAATAATTATTCCTTATATACTAAGCAATACTACATACATAGGTATATTATGTAATCCAAATAATTCATGTGGTAAAAGTTATATTATTATTATCTAACCAGAATAGTTCTACACTTAATATATGATACGAGTTCAATTTGTAAGTAAAAACATGAGACTCTGTCGTCGTCGTCGTCGGTCGGTCGTCTGACCACTTTGGTTGCTTATAGGTTTGATATTATTCATGTGCATCACAATATGATAGTAGAATATTCAAGTAGACGTAGCTCTTGTAGAGATTAGTATATAGAATGCTGTTATAATAAAGTAAATCAAACGAAACTGAATTTATTTGTGGTATTGAATACTAGTACATAGACAACTTACTACTAAATGTATGGTTTCAATATTCATGTGTGTAGTTATCTTCATATATTACTATGATTATGACATTATTGACTGTTGTGTAGAAAATAAGAAATTGAGACGGTGGTATAAGAATCGCAAAAATATTTATGAGTATAAACTACTGTACTTAGTACATACAATACTTTGTAGGTTTATTTACAATAAGCCTTTACTATACAGACACACACAACTCTACATATTTGTTGTTACATATAAAACGTAATATTATACATATAACTATATGACTATTTGAAAAATCACATCAAAATTTGTACAAATGTATGCATTAATATATTTGTAACGTGTTTTTGTTTCAGCAAATTGTGTTACATTACATTATGACTAGTATAGGGTCTGTACTTTGTTTGTCAAGTTTAAACCATTTGTTTTCCACGTCACATTAGCTTTCTAAGCCGAAACTTTTCTCATGGCATGACTCTGCTCTTTACAGAATAAATGCCGTAGTCAATTACTACCATTCATTAATAAAATACTGCTTTCACTCCTTTATTTACATAGATAAGATCCGAAATTGCAAATATTCCGTGTCATATAGATTTAAACCGCACATGTCATGTCGCATGAATGTCAATCAGTCGCATAATATCTCGGTTTGTGGTCAAACCGAGGTAAGACTTAAATTTAATCAGCCTTTGCGTTTTCAGTGCTTTAAATTTCATGATTCTAGCATTCTACACGATTTTTATACGTGATGACTGATTTTTTCTAAAAATAAATATTAATTTGTTCTATTACTTTCTAGGTCAGATAAAGATTAATCGAGAAAATGGCATTTCAACATGTTCCAACGTTTTTGAGGTCAGCAATTGCAAAAGATCCGTTTTGTCTGGGAGATCTGGGCCCGGAAGATGTGTTACGAATAGAAGCAGAGTTTCCTACTTTATTTGGCGAGGGAGAGTCAGAAACGCTTGTCAGTAACCAAACTACTAAACCGGCGAATGTCATATCAAAGTCAACCTTACCACGGAAGCATGATTGTCTTAATAAACCCACTCCAGCTACTACTAAACCGTTTACTGCAAGTAGAACAAAGAGTAAATCGAATCCACCTACTGTTTATACTACAGGCGGTCTCAGTAGTACTACTCCTAAAAGATCTCAAGTTTCCAAGATCCTTCAGACACATCCCAAAGAAAGAAATCAAGGAACAAGTCAATCGGAAATGAGAAAAGCATCACATGCTCGCGATAAAGATGCTGCTTCTTCTACGTTATCGTTGCAGGAGCTAAAAACAACTTTATTCGATATTCTCAGCCGTGCTGAAGATATTTTTCCCCCAGAGCTGAATCTAACTAATGGAGAAAGTCAAACCGACAAGGAAAAAAATCTAATTGGATACACCCATGGGAAACCAGACAAGAAATCATATGCTCAGCAGCATATCAAAAAGGAAGAAAATGAAGGTAAAAAGGCATCGAGTATGAAAATTCCGTCTGATAGATATCCAAACACAACAAGGCCAAACAAGGGGGGCAACGAAAATCCATTAGGGAAGATCGCTCCAAAGAGAAATATAACGAATTCAGGCAAATCAAATAGTACGAAGAAAGGTGAGTCAAATCGAACGGGGAATAACACAACAAAGTCTAATCCAGGGTTTCTTCGAAATTCAATTGCAAGTTTACCGAAAGTAAAAAGGAAATCAGAGTCAGCTCCATCGCTCAAGAAAACGCAAGCTTCAACTCAACAAAATAAGATGAGGAAACCTGAAGAAGTCACAAAAGGAAGTAGATCTTCTTCAAATTCAAGTAATGACAGGAAAAAACAAAAGAAAGAAACAAATTCCCCTAATAAAATGCAAATGCTTGAGAGTCTTTCTTCTGACAGCAATGACTCATTTCCGGAAGAGGCAGCATTTTCATCCAAAAATCCTCCTGGAGCTATTTATTTTAGAAAATCTGCTGAACAAAAGTTTGGCGAAGTGAAAATGGAAGAAAATACTGTAAAAGATTCAGTTAGCAGGTGTGTAGGTTTTGTTAATAATAAATTAATGCGAGATGAACATGGTATAATATGTAAGTGCATGAAACAAATTAGAATTAAAATTTCATGAATTGCAGGTTTGAGCAATTGCTCCTAGCAAGAACACTGGCAGCCAAATATGAGCAGAAAGGAATATTTCATAAACATCACACATTCAGTTTACCAAAGAAAACCGATAAAAAAGATGCCGCATTGCCGTCTGCCGCTAGCCGCACATTACCTCAGACTTTATTTCAACCAAGCACTCCAAGTTCTAAGAAAGTACTTGAGAAAATTGCCGAAGAATTAATTTACGTGGAAGTTCTCAAGTATTTAGACTCTGAACAGGGCTTAATGGTTGAGCAAAAGCATATTAACAGCAAAAATGAAGACACATCCGCGTGCGTGACTGCAAATGAAGAATATCGTTTACCGGAAAAGGAAGCAGCAGACGGGGAAGGCGAAAGTGAGATAATAACAGCTAATCATGAAATAAAGTTGGAAGAACAAGGATTGAGCACGATTGAAGAGGAAGGAGAAGAAAGTGAACTTGTCACACCTGATTTGACTCCTCCAGTCTCTCTCTTGAACACAAATAACACTAATGAGACTCAACATTCCGCGTCCTCCTTTTTAAGTCCTACCACAAGCAAAGATGAATCAACACTCTTAGAAACACCAGATCTAACTCCAGTAAGAGAATCGCCCAGAAACTCAAGTACTCCACCTCAAAATAAACTCAACACTAGAAATCCCCGGAATAACATTTTAGGTAGGACCAACACTAATGCTAATCTTAACACAGTTAGTGAAGCCACTTCTGATTGGAGTGATTTCTCGGACTTTTTATTTACGGATGTGAGTAAAACTGACCTAGAAGTAGAAGACATTAGTAGCAAATCTTCTATAAGGGATAAAACATTGGAAGAATTGCTTGTTACCCCTAGTTTGTCAAATTATTCACTAAAGACCGTAGAAAAATCGATTGCTGAGAAAGAGTCTCCAGATTCTGTCTCGAGTATAAGAACTCCAGATTTATCATCGTCTCATGAAAATACTCGAAGTATACGTGGAAATTCACATCAATCTAATAAAAATGAAGTTGGAGAAGATGAATCAAATAAAACTATTGTCAAATTCACAAGTCCCCCTGCAGTTGAATTCAAGTTGCCCCAGAAAAGTAAATCATCTTCTGTAGACAGAAAAGTCCCAACAGTTGGCTTTGACAGTGGAAATAGCAAAGCTGCTACAACAAGCAAATTGACGAAATCCTCCGCATGGGACTTTACTTTGTCAGAAACAGAGAAAAGCGGGAGTGCAACGGTCACCACGACATCCTATTTCGACCAAGGAGAAATAACGGCGACAACTGCTGACAATTTGTCCGAAGGAGAATTTGTTGGAAAGCGTTACAAGAGCCCTGGAGAGATGAGTGCGTCATTTTATTCCTCCCCTGGCGCTCATCGATTATTATTCTCATCTGCCTCCGACTCATCGAGTGACGAGAACGAGACGCCCAGTGAAGGAGACCAAAACGCGATCTCTTTAGAAAATGTAAGCAGACATTCTAAACCACATTAATTCTCCACAAACTAATCACTCTGCAATGAAACTCTAATTTCCATCGACGACAAGCTGATAAAGCTTGGAACTAAACCGAGAAAAAGATAATTACCTAAATTTTCTTTCTAATTTCTAACTAGATTGCCAACACGGAGTATTCGCTAGGAGAAATTGGAGAAAGTTCCAGGAGTAGTCGTAATCGACGGCACAAGTAGCTTTCTTCTTTCTACCGAAATACTTGTAGAAATTTTGCGGCTTGTTCCTAATGAATTCATTCTTGTCCTACGTCCGTATAAATACTTCAGTTCAGTACCTATTACCTATGCTTAAAGTTGCGGTGATACATATTACGGAACGGATGCTGCAGGCAAAACTACCTCCAATTTCATTATTGGCCCAATTAAATTGTTCTGAATTTTGTTCCAAAGTTGTTCTAAATACATTATTAATCGTATTAAGCATTCCTCCGACTTTCACTTGGTCCGTAATCTTCTCTACCAAATTCCTAAATGTGTGCATTATGCATTAAGTTACCAACTTTCCACAGTTAATACAAACAGAATGGGGTACTGTGAAACTTTCCCAAACTTTCTCCGGTTGAAATGTTAATATGTAATATTATAATTCCTCCATACATCATTTCCAATGTAAACACTTGATAGTTTTGTAAAAAGTTTTATACGATTTGTATTAACATTTGCATTGATTTGTACAAAATTCCTCAATATATCTGTCATTATTTTCACTCTTGCACCTACGAGCATTATTAAAAACGGTTTTAAATGTCAATTTAAATTTGAAATAGTTTTAAGTGAAAAGTTTTTAAACCACGATGACACGGACAGTCCTCAGATAATGTTGTCTAGAAATAGAAGGAAGTCGGGTAATACGAGAAGCGAGTGACGTATAATTCTTTGTACAGCTGCAATATGTTTCCGAGAAATTCCACGAGTTCTGCGTATTCCATTGTGGATGAGGAATTTCCGTTGACTGCCTTCAAGGACTTTTATTGCATTAGAACCGTCACGTGTCACGTAGGTAGTTTCCTATTCCTCATATATTCATTATACCTTAACGCTTTAAACCATCATCATATCGATTACAGCACTGGAACTAGAAGTTATGTATATCATCACCGTTTCCTCCACGGTATATATCTACCAAGTACGAGATGACATTCGAATCTGCCTACAACTCCTGGTGTGGTGTAATACTCCGGGCTGCGAGTACGTGACTGGCGAAAATATCGACCGATCAGCAGAAGCATCAGACCAGACAGGAGAAAGAGAGAGCTGACGGTGGCAGCTCAACATTCCCTTTTCCGTGTTGTGCACTGGAGAAGAGGGCTACACTTTTACACGTTACATAACATAACGATCTCTAACCTATGTCAACGATCCCAGCCCACCCTGCTTTTCTCACTGCTACCACATCCTTTGTAGCTCCATATATCGATTTTCCCAACCCGTTCGAGATTTTTTACATTTATACGGAATTACTCCTACTATTCTTACACCCGAAATGCTGACGTTTCCATTATTTCTTGAGTCTTTCCCCGTTTCTGGTGCTGGAACTGCTATATTCCCGGATATCTATATTGAATTACTATAAATAATGCTTAAATGGCTACCTCCGCTACTGAGACCACCGCACAGCTACCTATGTATTTATTACCTAGCATGAGAGAATCGCTGGAGAATCACTTTTTCCATTGCCATTGCGTTAAGGTTAAAGCATTACAGTTTGCTCTGGAAACTCTGGATAGATATACAGACAGGCCCCTGGTGTAACGTTATTATTAGTAAAGTAGCATCCGGGACTACTCCAGGATCTACACGCTTTCCCACTTTCTCTCAACGAAAGTGAACGATGTGGAAAGAAAAAGTTTTCACCCGATATGCTTTCATTCTATATATTCTCCCGGATATAACATAAACACCTAAAGGAGTTATAGGCACTGGAACTCTGGAACACGTTACTTTTTGGATGCTATGCTTGGGAAGAATTCAGGGTAGAACGTTAAAACCTTTAAAACGTAACAGGCTTGTAGGCTGTCTGCCAAAATGTAATCATTGTACTTTGTTCACTTCCTACTTTAAACAAGTATACAGGAGTAGTTTTATAGAACATTACAATGACTGTATGGTGGGATCATATCTTCATATCATGGTAGAATACAGTAGTAGGTTTACTACGGAACGGAGGATTGATCCGATTTTCGGGCAGTCTCATATGTATGCGGGATCCTTCGAACTTTCGCTGGTTGGGCTGTATAGAATTAATTGAATCAGGAAGTTATAATCTTCTTGGGTTAGAAAATAAGCTAATAATATGTAAACGATTTACATAAAGCGTTGCCTATACATTTTTTACCTATATGTCGTGATTTGTTGAATTTGTTGACTATTTATTACGGACAAAAGTATACGATTTGTATTGTAACCAGTTTTTTACGACTACGAAGAGTTTATTTGTATAGAATGGAATTTAGAACTGAAAAATATTGACGAAATGAAGATATTTGGGACTCTCCCGAAAGAAAATACGAAAAAAGTGCCGAAAATGTTGTCCTGGAATAATAGCATTTTGGTACTGGTGTTAAGTTTAAATATTGTTTGTTACGGACAGCAAGAAGTTTATCAACAAAAGGTCGTTGTCAACTCTTCAGAATTGTGCATAATTCCAATCACGCCTTCACATTTCAGATGGGAGAAACAACAAGGTAAAAGTTCTAAGAGATCATTCTAAAAATAATTTCGTAGAAAATTTATGTTTTGTAATTAAATTCTCACACTTTGTGATTTAAATCTGTAAGGTTCCGTCAATGAGATTGAATACAGTGCTAAAATCTCTAACTCTCCGGATCTTCCTGAGTGGCTTGCGTATACTTATGATGGGGCCAATTCAATTGGCTACCTTTATGGAGTTCCTCCTGAAAGACTAATTTCAATAAACCTGGATGTCATTGGATGGAATCGATATCAAAACTACGATGTTCGAAAACTGATCATATCAATGGACATAATGAGAAAGGATACTTTGGAATATATCGTTGAAGTTAAAATTGACAACTTGAACGTTCGTGATTTAGCCATCCCCAGAAAAATGCATGATCTTATCAATCTCTTTACGGACCAGTTTGATTGGATACAAAATAATGGTGGAAATGTTCTTCCTGTGTATTTGGCATCTGCAGTTGAAGTAGGAGAAAATCGAGTTCCTCTACGACCCAACCAAGCTGAAGGGTAAAACAATTTCCTGTTCGTAATTAATTTAATTGTGGCAATGTCATAAAGAAAGTCTGGAGAAAGCTTTCACCAGAAATATTTTACATGATTTTTTGTCCTTTTCATAGGGTTGTGGTTCATTTGGCTTCGGACAAAGATTTTAGTGCCATCCTGAAGAAATTGCAAGTGGAGATTTCCCCTTTGTGGAAGATGCGACCTTGTCCTCGAGACATGAAGAGAACTTCAATGGAAAGACACTTTCGTCGTTACAACTTTTTGGTTGACTGGTGCTCATTCAGATTATCAACCTTAAGTGGCTTACATCTCACTCAGGTAATTGGGGGTAAAAGGGAAGAAGAAGCGGAAGCAAACGTTGAAGTGGACCTCAATGATTCTAACATCGAAAATCAAAAGACTAAACCAATTGTAGCAGCAGAACCGGATATTTTCACTTTTCGCTCAGCAATCCCAGAAAGAAGTTACGGAATGGAAATTCTATTAGCCACAGTTATTCCAGGAAGCATCGGTGGTCTTGTTGGGTTCGTTCTGATTGCACTTCTTTGGGCTGACAGAGATGAGGATGCACCCATGTAAGCTTTTTACAGTTTTAAATACTCCAATTTATTACTTAGCTGAATCAACTATACGATGGCAATACAACTGACGATGAGAAATAGCCGTATAGCAAGTATTACTCACACAGAGTATACTACCCACATTATAATCCAGAGAAAGTGTTTTCCTTTGAAAACTCTGATTAAGATTATTTTATTTTAGCGATGAAGATACCCTATTTTTTGAAGAAGCGTTCCGAACCTTGTTTACTTTACTGAGGTTAAAATCTCTAGTTTCATTTTGAGAGTTCCATTAACATCTTTGTTAATTAACTGTTAACGTTTTGCTAGTGCTACCTAAAAAAGCAGTAACCTTTAAAACACTAAAACTGCGATTTTGTCTTTAATTGCACCATTGAAAATGACTAACTTTTCAACAGATTAAATGAATTTTCATGTAAAAATTAATTAATCCAATAGAATGATAAGTATACGGTGAAAATCTTTCTATAATATTATAAACTATGCTGTTTAGATACAAAAACGGGAATGGGAATGGAAATGGAAACGGTAGCGGCGGCGGCAGTGAACGTCAATTCATTTATCATCAATCACAGCCGCAAGAAGGAATAATCGTCCTTGCGAGAGATGATACCGAAAAAGATGATGAGCCAGAGGATGAAAGAGACTTAATGAGCACTCCCCTCCCACCTCAGTATGGCGAAACGCATCCCAAGTAAGAATCAAAAGCATTTAAGCAAAATAACTATATTTAATTGAGGCAATTATTGAGCCTTATGATTTTACTTGTTGGATATTTTACAGTGGAGCTCCCGCTCTGACTTATGCCGTCTAGACTCATACTAATTTATACGGGTTTTCTCAGCGTGGAAAGTAACTGTTGTCGTTCACATAATCATCCTAATCATCAATAACAGAGGCAATAAGAGATTAAAACAAATTAATCCCGTTATACGATCTACTGACAAGAAAGTTGACGAGGGAAAGTGAGACCAGACTCTCACAAAACTGTCCACTGTGTAAGCACAATCGGCAATACTACAAAATGAATAACGACACGAATACTTGGAAAACAATCAATCGACCCATTATGCAATACTTTAAATGCATCAATAATACATACGAAACTAATAATGACACGAGTAGTAATATAAATAGCAATACAAAGAATAACGATTTAAAAAAGCAGATATCATAGTACATTTTTATGCGCACTAAAAACTTTTTCACTACTGTGTAGTAAATACACTGTAGATTATTCAGTAACATCGTTCGTCGGAACTAACTGCGGTACAGCTCACTAATAATTTTAATGTAAAATGATGCCTAAGTACATTGTGTATGTAAATATATGCGGACAACAATTATCAATAACCAACAAGCGCCCTAAACACAATAATATTTTGTCTCATGAATTTCTATGCAAAAAATTCCATGAACTTTTCTTCGTAAAAATTGTATAAGCAATAATTTAACGCAACACTATAATGAACAAGTAGTGTGTGTTGTCTTTCACATTTTAAGCTGCACATTTTTTGATAGTATGATTTAATTTTTCAAAATTGTATTTTTTTGCATATTACTGATTCTGTATAATTGTGGAACCTTCTTTGTGTATGTGTGAAATTACTGAATAAAGATGAGACGAATTTTTGTTTTCATTGATTTCAGTACTTATTAGATAAGTCGCAAAATCCGGGACTTTATTATTTTTAACATTATTCATTCTTCACTCCGCCTTTATAGAGAGTACGATAATATTTCAATGATTAGATTTAAAAATTAAACAATGAATCTTTAAAAAAGCAAACAAACACAGGTAGTAAATTCTATTACTTCCGCAATATTATTTGTATTTAAACTTATAATGTACAAAAGTCACCACTTCTATTAACATCGTCGTATTAGTATTCTATTCATTCTGACAGTAGTGTAAATTATTGTAATTATGTAACGGTTACTATTTTAGTAACTAAATTCATTCTCTGCTTTTTAAATACCCTCATTATTAATCACTATATAATCATATGTATTTTTTACCACAACGTGATTCTAAACGATTCTATTTTAGGTACAGTGTTAGTTTAGTGCACAAATGCGGTTGTAGTAGGTATAGGTACTCTCTTGGAGTCTAAATAATATCAGTAATACCCTTAACTTTAATAATAATAATAATATAACCGTAATAATAGTAACTTATAAAAAAATTAGTTGCAAAAACTGGCAACGTACTGTAGTTACTAACTAATTTAGAAGTTGATGATGATCTTCAGACCTTCAGATTACTTGGTAAATTGTTTAGGCAAGTTAGAAACAATTATGTAGTGTATTTAGTATTAGTATTGTATATTGGTATAATAAGCAGCTTACAAAGCTGAAATATTACTATGGAATATTACTAACTAAACTTGAGCATCACGTGAAAATCTGTCGGTAAATTGAGTGAGACCAACTAAAATGAGTAATGTTCCGATTAGATTCATTTTAAGTGAGTTTGAATGTAGTAAAGATTGTACAGTACAATATTTCATGTCGTGTGTGATGACTATGAGTACAATCAACCGAGGATTTTTTAAGAATTGATATTTGCATTGTAATTGATTCGTCACATTACATTTCAAGCTTTGAAAACGGTCACTTTCAATTATTGCACTGCACTTTCAAGATTATCTAATTTGAACGTAAATTCGTTTTGTAGTGTAAACTTAGTTAACATATTAACTTATTAGCATGCGTGTAACTTATAATTAGGTTTTCAGCATAATCTTATCCAGTAATGTACGTACGTTAAAACGTGGATTATTGCTCAAACATTTGGTGACACTTTGATTTAGTAGTTGAACCTATGCTGATGTTTTTACGCTAATGTAAATAATATTTAACATGTTAACATTGATTTTTTCAATCTAGAGAATCTGTATCTAGTAACTTATCCGGATCTCCTTCTTGAATGAATTGTTCGAAAATTCTTAAATCGTCATCCGCATCTACAACGTTCGCAAGCACATTTTCTGTTTTTACAGGAGAGTCTGATTTAATTGCAGCTGTCGATGAAGAAGGTGTCGTAGACGAAGAAGTTCCACTTGTCCCTGCTATGGCATCTTTCGAAGGGGAGTAATGATTATTGCCATCTTCATCAGTTTGCGAAGGACATTCGAAATGAACGCAGTGGAAAACCTAGAATTCAAAAAAACATTATTAGTTCTCGTTTCACTTTCATGAATTTTCCGCGCCTTGAAACGTTCATTTCGTTTTTGTACAAGCAAAAAAAGTTTAACTTACCTCGTTAGCAGTATTGTCAGTTCCGACGATACGAACGAAAACAACAGGCATTGGATCAAATCGCAAAGTTTGCCATGATTTACATTTTTCACGCGAGTTATTAGCAACCATTTCCCAATTTCTTTGATTCGTAGACACTTCTACGTAGAAGCTGTAGCTTCGGTCATCACAGTCCCATAATAAAAGTCTCATCGAGGAAATCACATACGGTTGGGCTAGTTGAACTACAATAGCCCCAGAGCCAAGCTGATGACAAGTATACCCACTGTCCCAATCATACCCGCGAGTCTCCCCTGTACCATTCGACAAAATCTTAGCTAAAGAAAAAATCAACCATTTAGAATAATTGTAATCAATAACTATATGAGTCTCACTGTATTTTACCATTTATCAGAGCATTGCGGCTTCTGGATACTCCTTCTATGACACACGCGCTCAGCTCAATCGTCGCTACATTTTCCTTTGGCACTAAATCAACCAATATTAAAAAATCCTTATGCTACTCCAACAAAGTTAGTCAATAAAAAGTTTAGTATTATGATATTATTATGAAACATCCAGCGCTATAGCGAGTGAAGAATATTACTGTTACCTATAAGCCCCCATTTCGGATCGATGGTAAACGCCTTGTTTGTGTAATACGCCTGCACAGCCACCACGTGAAACATCCGGTTTACAGTATTATGGGTGCCAACAATCTTAATGTACCTGTAGTATTGTAAACACAGGTGAATAAATTCATTTAATACTTAACACACAATCAGTCACAAAATATACCATAAAACATTGAGCATTTATTTATACATAAAACCAGACATACTTACTTTACAACTCTTTGTGGGAAATAGATATTTTGCCAAGACCGGCAGTGATATCTGGTATGGTCCACAACTCGAACCCAATCCTCCTGGTCCATTGAAACTTCAATGTAGTATGAATATGATCTATACAAAATAGGCACCAATACAAAAGCAATAATTAACAACTGTAAATATTTTATAACTGTAATAAAAGAATCCGTATTTTTCTATTCACCTAAGATCCCGATCCCACAGTAACATTCGAATATGATTAAGAATGCATTGTTGTCTGAGTCGAATTACAATTCCTCCTCCTCCATCTCCAGCTTCATCGATTATGTGCCGAGTAAAGCCTACAATTTCAAACACACGTTTAGATTTAAGTTCTTGCAATTAGACGAATGTAAAGTAAACGAGTGGGTGTGTTGTAAATAAATCTTTTACCTCTTTCCACGTCATAGTTTTGGAAGTCTCCATCCAAAATAGCTTGTCTCATCTCTCCTTTTAATACTGTAGCCCCATGCTTCACATGAGCAACGTTCTCTTCTGGCACTGTTTCACACAAAAACGCATACGTCAATTTTATTACTTTATGAATGAACGTCCGTTCATCTTCAGTAAAATTTTCATGTGGTAAAATATAAATAATACGAGAATGTGAAAGGAATTGGAATGTGAAGCGACTAACCTAAGTAACCTCTGTAGTGTAATTCAGTATCTCTTGATTTATTTTGAGCTTGTATTGCATCAAGAATTAAATCGGGCGAGACAAGATCAGTGGGTCGAACCGTTTCTAACAGCACATTTAGACTCATAAGCGGAAGACGGACTCCATTAAGAACAGTCATAGCATCACCGTGGACCTCTTGGTTAGCACGAACCCACGTACACACCGATTCAAAAATCTTCTCTTCAGGAGCACAAAATGAGTCTCGAGATATTAATTCAGAAACTCCAGACTGCATTAATTGAAAAACATCAAATATTATTAGCATAGGTATACAACTGCGTGTCTAGCCTGCAAAATAAATTATAACTTCAACTTATTTTTAGCATTGCTACTGAAACCATTTATTTTTTGAAATCTAAGCTGTGTCAATCAATTTGTATGTGACTTGAGACTTGCAACTCGCATTAATTACAGAATTGTCACACAGAATGCTAATTGTATAAAAAATCACGCTTGCAATACTCGTGCATATTTTGCATCCATCAGAAGTTCATTGCCATTGCTTAACTTTGAATTAATGATGACACTACGTGATTAAAACTGAATAATATTTTCTTTTTACTGCACTATGCTTACTTCTACGTGGAATAAATGCATAGTTAATTTAATGCATAGCATCATCAATAAAAAAATCTTACTGGAGACAGAATGAGAAATGAAGGATGGTCCAACAATGTTCCAGCATTGGCATCGGCGAAGATAGCGCAGGTGTTGACTAAGGGATGGAGGGCAAAGGCAAGAGCTGTGTCCAAAATAGCACATACGTTGCCGACATGCAGGGCAGCTTGAAGAAAATCACAAATACTTGTCTCCAGTTCCTCGAATCCCCATTGATGCGACAATCTAAATTGTAAAACAAAGATATGGATTAAATCAAATTATAAATTCAGCATAAATTGAGAAAACATCAAAGCTATGTTTTGTTACGCAACACACAAGGTTCATTAACATCTTCGAGCATAAAAAAGCTCAGACATTACGACATAAACATCGACAGTTGCCAAGTATTGGTAAATATAGCAGCAGAAAACACTTCAACTGGCCGAGTAAAAAATGAATGGGACATTCACAGTTATAGTTTCTTATTACACTTACTACACAAAAATTGCTATGCATGCTATTTCTCTATACTGTCCCTCTGTCCCATACATACAAGAATTGTCATTCTTTCAGGAATATTAAATATTCCATTCAAGAATGAATAAAACATTTTAATGAGTGCATTTAATTAATATTAATACGCACTTGTGTTTTTTAATTGCATAAAAGAAGGACTTACCCTAACACATCTAAAATGACATCTTCTTTGAGCTCGCCCAAAGACATTCGTCCGGTGTAGACATATTTGAGAAGTACTTTAAATGATGCAGTGGTAGCCCCTTTGAGTTCGATTTCGGACTGACTGCTTTCTCTCATTCCACCGAATAGCAGGGCCCGGAAATAATTGGAGCGGGCTGCAAGGATGATCTTATGAGCAGGGAAACTCACCCCTTCGACTTTCAAATGAACGTCGGCATATTCGGGGTTGAGGAAAAGCGAACTTTTAATATTTTCCGACAGCGTGTAAACGTGATCTACATCCCCAGCTTCGGAATTTGATGGGTTGCGTGTTTCACAACCATTTGAACTCATTTCCGAACTGAAACGTAAGAAGTGGACAACACAATTCCTTGATTGCTGTCCCAGTTCTTTGATTGTCCCTTCTGTATTTAAACTGGATAATTTGGAAGTCCTTTTATCTACAAAGAAAAAGCAAAAAACACATTATATTAACTGTGAAATAATTAACACTGCTTAAAGACTTGGGTTTTCCTATTATTAAGACGAACACTTCAATGGAGCTTATTCGGTTAAGTTTGTTGGAGTACTGATATCGATGTATATTATGACCTTTGTAATATTTTGCCGTATTATTCATTCATTTGCTCAGTTCGGTCGAGAACAAAGAAATGAAACAAATTAATTAAACTTAATTTCTCAAGTAACGGAGTAGTAACAAGCTTCTTCTGAATCTCTACAGAAACGAAAATGGGTAGACCGACGACATTGCGAGATTGCGACATACAAGTCTACTGCGAACGACTGAACGTGACAGAACCTTTGCCAAGTTAAATCACTAGCTGAAACTATAATACTGTATCATCTGCAAAGTGCGTGTTTACGATTCAGGCATACAAATTGTTCGTAAACATTCCACCCAGATTTTTAAATAAGCTAACTGGCCAGCTATGATCTTCACACACAACATAATATACTTATACTTATCTCTAACAATTATTGTACTTTACTTACAGATACAGACACAGATACAGTATATAGGGCAAATAGTAGGACCCAACTTCTTAATTATGCTAGCCCGACTGCTACCTATGTCTATACGGTGAAATATTGTAAAAACGAATATAGCACTGCACTGCATATATTTTGTCACTATATTTAGCAAAGCTAACCTTCGTTCCGTTCTAAAGAGTATTACCGTTTTTATGCGATCATACGGCTGCGGAACAAGTTACACATGCAATACAAACAAACTTTGCAAAGCCGCAGTCGCAATGTAGATTGTATTATGCTGATTATACGAATTATGTCGGTACATATATTTGTACACATATACTTAAGAGTAGCTACATTCTTTATATCTGTACAATAAACAGAATTAATGAATAATTGGCACAATTTTACCACTTAATGTAAGTACTAACCGTTAGCAATATTATGTCAACTTTAATTTAAAAAAGATACGATGATAATAATATCAGAGTTAATTGTCGCCTTATTTTCGTTGAAGACTTCTCTGCTATGATCTTCTTTACTGAATATCTTTATACAACTGAGACCTAGAGAGTCTAACATTTTAAAATTATAAAATTACAACTTTACTAAAACTCAATTTTTACAACAAAGACGCAAAATTAGAAAGAAAGGGGTAAAAAACAATACAGTTAAGATTTTTATTTTAAAAATAGCTTTTCATACCTTTATAAAAAGCGTTATTGTGTTCTATTATGTCTGGTACTGTTTCACTTTTAAGAGTCTTCTGAAGTGTATATTTATTAAGTAGAATTAGCACCTTCAAATTAATGTTTCCTGTACGCACCAATTTTTTATGCACCTATAACTTCGACTACAAAACAAAATACAATTTAATGTTCTATACAAAGTTGAGATCGTTATCTTAATATACTTAACTCGGCTCTACTCACATCACAAAATCACAAGCTAAAGACACACATCAGATCACCCATTCACCAATCACGTTTATGCGGCTACGTTATTCTGAGCAATGTAAGTAAGTAGGTAGGATTTATTTTTGTAAATATTCATTTAGTTTGTTTTGGTGCTGGTATAAGTACACAACACATGCAACCATGTCACAGTCATGGTATTTTGAGCAATAAATGAAATAAGATAATAAGTTGCTTATGAAATTACCTTTACTATTTTGCTACCTACAATGTTCTTCTTGGATTTATTAACAATTCAGTGAACATGGTCAACTAAATTGACTTCCTGCTACTCATGCGTCGTTGTTCATGTAGTAGCAGTAGTGCAGTGCCTGCCTGCGGTTGCGATTCATTGCGACGACCACTTTACCTGATATAACAGACATACCTAACATGCACCAACCGCGAATTCACTGCGTCAGCATCAACATACTACAATAATGCATAATATGCACTGCACCTTTAGTAATAACCAAATTGTACACAAAATATTATACAGGGAAACACTTTAAGCTTTATTACAGAGCTAAAGCTATAGGCAGTTAGACTTGCAAAAGAATCTGTGCGAAGATCCTTTATAATAATACAAGGGTGCAACTGCAAGAGAGGTGTGTAATTCTACGTACATGCATAGCCCACAGGGTTAGGTACACGAAGTCACATAGTCACATTCTTGCACTTGCATCTAAATACTCGTTATTCATTCACATAACATTTATACACTTACCCACATACAGGCAAATACAAACCACACAGGTACTATACATCTAACCTAAACACAATACAAGTAAATTGGTCAACTTGTTTTCTGCATTGTAAAGTAAGACTGTCTGAAACAAACTTTTACATAGCAAAGTTAAGTTGCGTTGTTGCAGCTATAAAAGATGAAGTTTATGTACAAACCAAAGTACAAGATTACATGAATTTACTACAACGAACTGAACGAACAACATAACACAAGGATAATATTATGACATGTATTGCACGATGTTGGAACGTGAATTCCTCAGAGAACTCTCTGCAAAAATAGCGACATAAATAGGTACAAGAAATATGTAGCCACTGAAACAGAAACTAAATAACTACCTCGTGTACACCTGTACTGCTGTACTTTAATCAATAACAAATGATAACTAGTGTAAAGTAAGGTTTCCTTTGTAAGTCTATTTTGTAACCTACCTCACCACTACTAGACGTACTAGACCATAAATAATAAGTTTTCTTTTGAATCGGTGGTGAAGACAGAATTGTAGTATTCACTTATAATAATGCCAATTACTTACAAATGAAACGACAAAAATATAACTTTTCATATAGCATGTATGGTAAGAATTGAGAATGTGACTTGACTGATTGTGAGTATAAAATATGGCGTTATCTACCGCAAATTGTCCCACAATTCATTATCATATAACAATACGAGACTTATTTAAAATTCGCTAGTAAATGGCAAATGCCTTCAGGTGTCAAGTAACCAAGTTGTAATTTGCATACCTAGTTTGACAGGCAACATTAAATGTCTGTCAATTCTGGTCTCTTTTTACTGTATTACTAAAATATTTCGTGTAAAATACTTTTGGTTGCTTAAAATGAATAATAACATGCAGAGTAAAATAACATGTAGCTAACTACCACTAACTAGAATAAGAGACTTCTTATCTTATACCTCGGATGTTGTTAAATTGACAATTATTTGTGATTAAATTTAATTGAAGTACACAAAGTTAAATAAGTGTTCACTTTTATTTGAATTATTAAAATGTCTACCTCGAGCATCACAAATAATTGTCAAGATCTACTACTAACTATTTATACGACAATTATTAAAAGGCAACTGTAAAAATTCATTGATTTAGATAAACACTTACAGATTTGCTGATTCAATATCCGTTGTTCTCATTTGTTACTATCTTGATGAAATTGTTATTTTACATCTTCAAGTCTTTATCCTGTTGACAAGATCGGGAGAACTCCCGAATTATCAATACAAGTACTTCGGTTCGGTACGTGTGTAACAGAGGAACAGCTCACAAAAATCCCACACACAGACTACAACACAAACTACACCACAAAAATATCCAACAGAATCTGAAAAACACGAATATTTTAACAATAATAATATGTGAATGATGTTAGTAAAAACAAAGTAAAAACAGCTGAAAGTACAAAAATGTTGGTATAAAATTAAACTGTCATTGTGTGAACTTTTTAAACTTACTGAACTGTTTTGCTTGTCATTTCTGTACACAAATTCGCAACAACTGCAACGTTTCGCTCTATCCCGATGGCTGTTTGAGTTTCTTTCTCCACAGAAAGTAAACATACAGGTTTTATTAGGGGGAAATACAAATGACGGTCTTCAGGGCGGAGTGAAAGTTGGAATCTGTTCCTTTCTTTAAGATTTCTTGGAAACTTGTCCGTTGAAACCAAAGGTGGTCCAAACCCGAATATGACCTACTATAAAAAGATTAAATAGTCTGTTTAAAAAAATTATGAATTGTAAATCACTTGTTAAACTTCGAATAAGATAAGTAAACTGTCAGCTGTGTAAACTTTAGAAGTAGAGTCCGGGAACAACGTTAGTTCGTATGTGATGGCCACAGTTCCAAAAGCTGCGTTTTCAGTGGACAGGATAGTGTCTGACCTTTCTGTATTTGTTGATTCTTCAGATTTGAATTCGCTTCGAGAATTGTGGAGTTATTTAGAAGGAAAGTTTTTCTCTCGTTTGGCTCCCTCCCACACTAATGTTGTCAAGAAATATGAATTCGGGCTTTACAAATTCTATTTGGTTGAAGCTCTCCGTGCAAACCGACGAGAAAAAATTTCTGAATTTTTCGAGAAAATGTGTTCAGAATTAAACCTGTATGTTGAATGGAAAGATTGGTTTCTTTTGACACATCTGAAAAATGCTGAAGACCAAAGTCCGTATTCAACGTACGTCAACAGAAGCTACAGAGAAGCGTTCTTCGTTTCCATCAGAAACTTCTTGAATGTCATTTACCACAGAACGTGGGCGGTATATGAAGTGTGTCCGAAAAATCAGTACGCCGTTGAGATCATGGACGATTTCTTCTCCATCGCTCAACCGAAATAAGATTTCGTGAAAGTTGCACAAGCTGGTAACGTAAAAGTGCGTTAACCAAACAATTAACTTTGTACTATATTCTTTTAGGTCGTGAGTTTCCAAACTTGTACGTTTCCACAAACTATACATTTTCTATTCTAACTAAAGATAAACATTAACCATGAAAACGAAGACTGGAGCAGAGACTGCGACAGTATTAATGGAAGCCAAAAGGGATTTGGTTTATTCGACACTGTCACTTGCACTTATTCCTTTTGTTTACTTCTTTCGGTTGCGAAATGATAATCCAATTAAAGCAATTTTGGAAACAGAAGAAATTCCTTACGATTTGATGCTTCTAATTGGAGCAAGTGAAGCCGTCAAACTCTTTGTGGCATTTTTCTTCTACCCGTCTAACAGTATCCTGGAATCGGGAAGATCTTCAGATGGACCGTCCCGAGCTTCCCGACTACCCTATTCCAAAAGAGAAAGTTCTGCAAAGGCCATAAGTGTGAAAGTAAGTCTATCTTCTTGCCGGGGGGATTTAATAAGCTTTAGAATTGCATATAATATTCATATCATTTTGCATGTTTTATTTTTGTTACTCAAAGCCCATGGAACTGATAAAAGGAGCTGCCAATTTTGTCGGAGCGTTTGTTCTGTGCCACGCCATGCTTATACTGTTCGGAGCACCATTTATAAGGTAATATTGTATTAATTAAAAAGTTTAGGTTACCATTTTTCAAAATAATGTTTAAATTGCAAGTACCAGTATTGGTCTTCGTGTTTTTTCAGAGTCTGGATTCTAACATTTCAGTTCAGTGTGGTTCTAGTCTTTTGGCTGCTTTCCCCCCTGTGTCTGGTGATTCGCCCAAACATGCTCCTGGCCGAAATAGTGTACATTAGGTTTGTATTTCTCTTTTCAATATCTATTTTTTCATTGATATGGACTTTACTTATTTGATTTCATTGCTATTAACTTTGTTTAACCTATATTTCATTTCATTACTATTAACTTTTATATGTAACCCTTTTAAATAGTTCTGTGTATTATATCCCATTTAGTGCATGGAGCGGAGAAAACTCTGCTTTGAGTCGGGGAAAATGGAGATTCCTGTCCGTCATTCTGGGAACCTGGATGGGAGCCGTTGTAATGCCACTGGATTGGGATAGACCATGGCAAAAGTGGCCTGTTCCTTGTTTTGTTTCGGCAGCTGCAACTCGCACTGTGGTCGATTGCCTATATTTTCTCTACCTCGCCTTCGCCTTGTACAATCCCAAGTGGAAAATCCGTTTTTCATCTAAAGAGACACATTCCAGTAAGGTCAAATATTATTAACGTTGTAATAACCTTCTCAACCATTATTACAGACTAATCTGTAATGAACGTGTCTAAGAGTTTATTTATGTTTATACATGCATTGCATTTGCTTCATTTAGTTTGATTAAACTTTTAGTAGATTCGTATCTCTTTCTATACACGATAAAGAATTAAATCGTGTAAATGTTGGTTAAAAATATGTAAATGTTGATACAAATGTACGAATGGATGTAATTGCAGATATAATGTTAATGCTATATGATTGCTATGTAAAATGCAATGCAAATATTGAAAGAATAAAAATGTGAGGCTTATTAGAAGAAAATATTTCATGACATTATTTTAACACTTTATTTCAATTCTCATAAGTGATATATTATTGTGTAATCGTAAGTTCCAATCTGGCATTAATTTGTAATTGTAATCACTGGGAACTATTTATGTCAAGTATTACGTAAGCTATGGAGAAATACATTTATATAATATAATAGAACGACAACAAATTAAATGTACAAATGAAAATATGGTGTGGGTTTCTTTACACGTACCTACTTTTACATGGCATTTGGAATGTGACATCCTTTTCCAATTTCTTGTTACTTGTTGTGAGTGATGATGATTTTTACAATTCCCATTTAACATTAAAATTGTCAACTCTTCCTAGTAATATTGATTCATCATTGAAAGTATAAATCAAAGAACTTTTTTGTAAAAGTAACAAAACATTTTAGTCATATCATAATCAATCCAGCCATTTCGCTTCTTCCTTTTTCGATTGTCTTTTTCTACACCAGACTAACAGTTATTAATGATGATAAGTATTCCTTTTATGCACAGCTTCTACCACCAAACGTAACCACCAACTTTTTCTCCCAATTTTCTCCATTCTGTTCTTCTTCGTCCTTCCGCCACAATAATAATCGCGCAAAGCAAGAAAATTTTCTGATTCCTTTCTTCATTCTTCGAAACGTTCGGTTCAAAATTCATTGCCTTTTTCTTCCTTCCATCATCGACGACACAAGAGAAGACAAAACCAAGTGAAGCCAAACCAGAAAAAAACAACCTGAGTACTTGAGTAACATTTTTACTACTACAAATAATGATGCCAATATTAAGTATCACTGCATTTCCGGTGTATTCCTATCTTTCACTTAACCTCAGGTGGAGGATTATTGGATCACATGTATTAAGTAAAGACATAGAGTGTGGTAATAATCTTGTTATATGTAAATTCCCATGTAAATGTAGTAGTAGCAAATAGTACAACAAGAACAAAGGCATTTTACTCGTAGAACTGAACAAAATTGGTTTCAAAAATTAAATACTCACTTGTATGTGTCACTATTATCATCATCATCATAAACGAATGAAACTACATGAATGAATGCGAAACTCTGAGAAGAAAACAAAATTCCAGACAGAATCTTAACGAGAACTATAAATACGAGAGTACATCAAACATTTATCTTAGAATAATAATTAGTAGTGTAGTAGTAATTTACTCACACGTATAATTGAAAAATCCAATAATCTATGACAATGTAATTTTACTTTACCTAACAGCGATCTCCACTCCACTACTACCTCTATAATATTTTTCAACACATTTAATTTTCAATTCAAATATTTTTATCATCTTGTTACTTATTACATCTTGCTAACATCAATATGAATGACAGACTTATATTTTACAGTTTATAGTACACAACAGACACAGTACAGTCCATAGGAGGTACATGGACAGTACAGTACACTTGAGAGGATCAGGCATGCAATAAGCGTCTCCGCATACAACAATAATTATCAATTTAATTTTAGTAGATTTCTTTTTGACCATTATTGTTAACTCAACAGCTATAATTAATTTCATCAGTATTTCTGTATCTTCTGGACTAATGTGGTTGTGGTACTGTACTGCATGGACACAGCTTATAAGTATATCTTATTTAATGTATACGTTACGTGTTAAACATATTTCTAACTGTACTTTTTAAATAATATTATTATGCAAGGTTACTTTTCTGTTTTTATACTTCTTATCATCATCATCATCGTTTTTAATTTTTAATAATAATAACCTACCTACCTATTTTTAGAACTAGTACTTCATTACTGTAATATAATTTATTATCAACTTGCCTACTATACGTTAATATTATACTTTGCTACAAACATAAGATGTGAAGACAATAATTCAAAGTGAACGACAAACATTTCATTATAGTAATATTTCTATGGGACAACAGCTACTCGTATGTATTCGTACAGTACATTTATTATGTTCCCACCCACTATTAGTATTTTACTAACAATACGTATGTGTATAGTTCATGTATTTTTTAGTCTGTAGTAGTAGTCTGTACTCTTTGACCAGATTCATTTCCCCTCTTCGTCTCCTGAGAAGAAAATCAATTTATCTTAACCTATGCAACTAATACTACGCTTTTAAATAATACAACACTAAATTTTTAACTGATTCCTTTCCTTTCTATAAACCTATCCTGCTGCTTCTTTCTCTCTTCCTTCTTTTAAACTTCACTCAACAGAGATAGATTTAAATACATAGATTTATTGTCTATCTTTTCTTTCATTCTACTCGTGTAATTTTTAGTAATAAGTAGGCTATTGGTTTCAGGTAGTACTATTTGTTACATACTGTCTTGGCACCAATTCAAAATTCGAAGAAAAAAACGTATTTTATACAACTGATTATTTTTGTGTTCCAGACAGATAATATTGATTTGCAACCAAAATTTGTAAATATAGTATACTAATATGAAATGTTATACAAATCTTGTGGGAAATAATAATTCATTACTGCACTAATTGTCTACAAGTGTGTATCATTATTATTGTTATAATATTACAGTACGTATAATATGCTTCTATAAAATGTAATTTGAACATTTAATTAAATTCCGGAAAACTGAAGGTCTTATATGAATCTTTCGCTGACTTTTCTTTATCTCGACACTACGACACTCTCATCACCATAATCAGTATGAACCCTTCAAAGTTTATTATAGACATAATAAGGTAGCAATAATAATTATGTATTATTAGTCATAATAAATTTACGAGCTTGCATCACATCACATATTATCTGGGCGTATTTTAAACCTTAGGCTTTTAAATAACATTTTATATCATGACAATACAATGCGAGCTCCGCACTGGATTACCAAAAATGACAATGACGGCCTGCATTCTATTGTAGGTATAGTAGTAGTAGTTTATAGTAGTAACACAATAGTATTATAATGTGTGCACTCATCTTTATGTAGCACACACATCTTTATCATTATCAAAACGAAGAACAACCAGCTAGTAAACTTGAACATTCGATAACTAACATTTTACTATGTATTAGCACTTGTTTACGTCCGGTGGAGTCGACAAAAACTCGTCTGCTCTTTTGTGATCGTTCAGTGCTTTTAGCGTGTAGGTATCATGAGGCAGCTCCGATTTACGTCTCAATAAAGGCTTTTCCTTGTTCTTCACTGGTTTTGGTACAGGCTGAAACACAAAAACAGAATAAAATCATCATTGCTTTCTAAAAACTCAACAAATTCTAAAAAGTGGGACCATACTGGTAGTTTTAGTTTAGTTTTAGTTAGTTTTCTCCTTATAGCTTATAATTCTTATTGCGTCGGTAGAATGCTAACACTACGCTGTCTCTGTGAAATATTTCAATCTACCACTTTGCAAAGTCATGCTGACATTTCACTCACCACTTCAGCAATTACAGAGGAAAGAAGATTAAGTGTAAAAGGAAGTAGAGAAGCTATATTTATTTCGTAACAGAAACAGCGCAAAGAATCCATTAATTTTATTTTACTCGACCACTTTAACTCTGAATACGGCTGGTGGAAAAAGTCTTTTGCCATGTTTCTAAATTGCCTTCATTCTGACTTTTGCACAAATACATGGTGTTAACAGCATACCAATATACTTCTTGTGCGTCTTTCCTGCCATCTTAAACGAAACTGGAGCAAAAGAGGTGACGATAAACTTCTTCCTATTGTTAGTTTGATCTTTAACGCGAACATGGAGATAGATGAAGATGTTTGTCATGTGTTAATGCAACACTCGTACTAAAACTTTCAACTTTCTCAAATGGCTCCGTAAGTAACTTAAGCTTTTAATGGAGCTGCTTCTACTACACTCTTCAACACTTTTAATGGCTACGATCTACTTGTCTTATACGTTTACACCAACATAGCAGCTTATAAACTACTTTTCAAAAGGTGTCTGAAAGATATTACTGTATAGTAATAGTAATAATAATGATGCAGCATTTTTTTGGTGTAAATAGAACTTACTTCTTGGGCACCCGACTCCAGTCGTTCGTACGTCATGATGTCAACAATATCGTCGTCCCCACCGGGAGGAGTTTCACATTGCGAGTCATCGGACCGTGGCGTCCTTGCGTAATAAGGATTTGTGGAAGCCAACTCCTCTATTTTGGACCACATACTGTCTCTCTTATTTACAAACTCTTTTTCTTTTTGACGCTGCAGTTTATAGTTTTGCGTACACTCGTCGAAGAGTTTCTGATTGATCTCCATAAATAATTTCAAGGCATTGTAGATCAAACCATGTATCGTCCTGAAAAAAACAAATTATTAATCAATTGTGTTCAAACATCACAGAATTAGTACTTGTTTAGTGAATGGATGAGATAAAAGTGATACTATAGTTAAGAAAGATTTGCATACTTGTTCCAGTGAGTTTTCGAATTACGATACAAAGATGGGAACATTATAGGAAGTATATCAGCTGCGTTATCACTGATAAGAGACATGATGTATTCGTTATTCCAGTAATAAAGAGCCCTCTCAGCAACCTAAACAGAACAAACATAACTGTCCTTTAAGCTCTCTTCCAGAAGATTAGTACTCTACAGTTTTAATCTACTTCTGCAGTTGTAGAGAAAACAAGCGTGTAGGATTCACAATCTACACAACATACTTGAAAATGAGGCGAGGAGACACATCTGGCCAATTGTTTGAACAACGGTTTCATCACTTTGCGAAACTCGGCAGGTTCAATCACATCAAGGATCTCTTCCAACTCATTCAGGAACATAACCTAAACAACAGTATCAAAAGAACATTTTTATTTTCATACATGAAAAAACGCTAAGCTCGTTCGGAAAGGATAAACAAAACTCAGTTATCGAAAACAATGTGTACACAGAAAGAATCTCTTCTTCGTTTTTTTACATTACCTCTTTGGGTGAGTGTGTTTTAGGCCAGAACTTCAGAAGTGCCATAATAACGGGTTCTGTAAGGGAAGGATCTTTTTCCAAAAATTGTACAACGCAGTATGCCAGTTGGGGATGATAGACTGACAGACTCTTCACTTTGTGCAATGGTAGTAAAACTTTCAGCAAAAAAGTCTTATGCTCTTCTTTCAATGGCAGTGCAAAACCATTAATTATACTGCAAAGATTCAAATAAAGAAGTTTAAACTTTAACATTTACGCCTTTCTAATGTATAATGTAGTTCGCACAACAAAAACACATCATAATGGTTTTCCCAGTTAGAAAGAACTAAATTAAACGAAAAAATCTCGAGAAAAAACTTCTAGAGCGCAGTCAATAAATCAATAGCATGTGTAAACGACAACAATAATGGAGAATGGAGCTCTTTGCTTCTATATGTAAAAACATATAGTTTGTGTGAGTCAACACGTAAGCGAGTTTACCTCATCTATAATTCACAATACATCCCACAGCGCTATAAGTTATTAGAGCAAATTACTTTGTTTTGTTCGTTCTAGGGAGAACAACTAGAAAATGAATTTGGGAAATATTTAAGGTTTGACCCCCGAAGACAACAATGATTTTTTAGTCAGTCACAACCTGGTACCAGGAATAGCAACGATCTTTGCCCTTTTCTTTGTACAACATAGAACAGAAACTATTATTTAAGGTATAGACAGACATCCCTATACTTTTAGTAGCACAGATATAGAGAATAATATAGACACACATGATAATCATTTTCAATTACCTTCCTAAAATTTCCAGTAATTCGGCTATTCCATTATGGTGTTCTGTTTCATAGATGAACCGGTAAAAAATGTTGTTGATCTGCTTTCTAATATAGGCTCGGAGATTTAGAAATTTTCCGTATATACGATGGAGGGTTGTTTTCAAAAAATCTCTTTCTCTTGGATCTTCTGAGTCGAATAACTCCAAAAGCTACGGGAAAAAATACTACATATAGTCTTCTATATCACAATAAAATAAACATGAAAATGTCGTCCATAAATGAAAAATTACATACTACCACACGACGAAGTGTTTTAACAAACTAATAGTATATAAAACTTGTATTTCCTCTTGATACTTGCCGTAAAATAAGGATCGGGTTAGTAGTGGGATTATAATACATTTCTTACATCCGTTATGGTTGTAACTGCTTATTTGTTAACAATATTATACTCAAGGCGAAGATACAGCACTTTTACAATTCTAAATATCTACAGTTTCATTTATATTCTTACAATAACATCGACCAAGGTTTCCGGGCAGATGTATATAGTCTACATTACATATAAAGACGTTATTATATTCTACATGTTTAAACCTACTTTGCTGGGCTGTACTTATCTTTGGATTACTAATTCGGTGTTTTGGAGCATAAAATTAGTATTCACTAATTACATTAAAGTAATGCAGTGTAGACGAAATATAAAAGCATGCGTTTGGTTTCTTGTATATGTAGCGTATTTGTTTTGTTTCGATATAATGTTTTCCGTCTTATTGTTAGTTTTAGTATAAACGGCAACACTAAGTAAGTGTATAAACATGTGTTCAACCTAACGAAGGAATTAAATCATGCAAATTGTCTATTCAAATTCATAAATGAATCTCCTAATCAAATAAGAAAGCTATTCTTGTTACTACTCGCCTTCTAGAAACAAGAGCGATTGTTCATGCATGCACACGTGTAGAAGCACGACTTCATTTAATTGCATTAGGACGATAATAACTTGTCTTGCAGAAAGACATTGGATGGAGAGACTCTGGAAGAGAGCTTCAGTTCTTTTTGTCTCAAAGTTGTTACGTCTGTTACAGTTTCAACATTTCTGGTAACTCTTCTTTGCCAGTCATTCGGTTTCTTTGTCAAGGTCAGAAACACGAGTAAAACATAATACTATTTTTATCTCTTGGCAAACAGAAATGGAGTGAAGGACAAAAATACTCTAACTGCTAACATCTTTTTATTTCTTATCTAATTTGGGTAATTTGAAATTTTATGCATCTATTCTGCATTATACATTCTTCATCTGCGAATATTCTTATAACCTTCTGCTTCTGCTAGCATATAGAATCATGTCTATTAAGATAACACTTGTAATATGGTAATGCATTTCTTAGATTGCTTGCAGATTCAAACTACATTTCTTTCCTAGAATTTGTTTCTTTTTCCAAGTATCAGTGACAGTAACATTTTCTTTTCATCCAAATGTCGGCGTACGTTATCATTACTTTCACTTGGTGGTTAAAATCATATTTGCTTAGAAGGTAATCAAAATCAATCAATAATTAATAAACAAAAAGCATTGACGATTTTAAGTGTATTAAAAGTAATACCTGGAGAACAAATTTTTGGTCGATGTACTTTTTGGCAATACTTGGTTGAAAATCGGGAGACTCGAGAAATCTGCAACAAATAGTAATCAAAAAATATTAGAACTTACATAGAACTAAAACAACATAATACACAGAAAATGAATAATGTATTATAATAAATCTCTTTATAAAAGATTCTTGTATGCAACGACTAACTAATAACGTAACAGCTCTAACAACATAACGTTATGCAACATGGACGATCACTAATGAAGCTATTGATGAAGAACATAACGTTCCAATTAGAGTGTAAGGATACATGATATATTATTACTACAGCTTTTCACTAACTATCATTTCTAAACAACTCATTAATTCATTACAGTCCTTCATTGTCACCGTCTCATGTAACCAATTAACAGCTCTGTCTATTTACTTCCTATCATCTCAGTAATTTATCGCTGATATAGTTGACCTGGAAATTTACTTGTGTCCAATGCCCCTATACTTGTGAATTTTGAGATAGTACCCTCATTATTTTCCTGTTCAATATTGAAAGACAAATTGAACAACGCATCATTTTGCAAGTCCTAATTCAAAATTTGCTAGTTAGTTCAGTCTTATTTACAATATTGTCCTAATTATAAACATTATGCAAACCTGATGAATCTTTTGATCCAAAAAAGAACGTACATTTATTTTACTCGTCTTATTTTCTCAGTTCAGTCTAGATCAATTTTTTATTAATGTAAAATGTGTCTTAGTCTTGATAGTTATTTGCCTTATTTCTGCTTTAACGGTTCAATAAAAACCAAATCCAGTTTCTACGAAGAGGACTAAACTACATTAGTTATTTCCTAACATTACTAACTACCGGACCAGATACCCATCTCTGTAGGTTGATATACTTATTTGTCACCCATATATGGATTGGACAATGAACGGTAGACTGGTTCTTGTTTTGTACGTACATAGAGAAAACAAATAATATTTAATAAGTACAATTAAATAACCTTAGAAAGAAGTCATAGACTAATTGCAGATGTGGCCATGCTGCTTCCAATGTAGGCTCATCCTCCTCAGGATCGAACTCTGCTCCATTGGGATTCGACGAGGGTGGCAACGCTCGGAACAAATTGATGGAGAACTACAATGTACAGAACAGAAAAACAAAACAGTCATCATCATTACATTACGTACGTGCATTGCTGCAAACAACGATTCGACCGTCTGAACTCTGAACGACTGACATAATCATCCACTCTACTAATAAAGAATTCATATAAAGCATGTCTACTTTATGTCTCTGAATTAATGGAAGCAACCGAATGAAATTACATAGACAATCATCACTGTATGTTATTATCATAGTTCACCGGAATAAATATCGACCTCCTCGAAAATCGATTTAAGCATGTAAACGAGGCAAAACATACAGACCAGAAGAATGTATTTTTTCCCAGCGTTTGCATATTGCACAACATACATCAATGCCTATTGCCTTTACAATTACATCACCCACACAGAGGTTTTGCTCCCATTATCCAAATCCAATAAATTAACGATGTCATATTCCAGGACAGGAGCTTTGTCCAGCAGCATAATGGAAGTTTAAGGTGCAGCAAATGTAAGTTGCACAGTTTATAATGTATGTATGACTTGGTGAGAATTTTTACCATGGCCACAGCTTCGGGATAAATGGGCTCTGTAAGGACTCCTCGTTGAGTGGTAATGAACTCCACCATTTCGTGTAACGCACATCGTTTAACTTCTTTGTATTTGATGTCAGACAACGGGTCTGCAACGAAATCAAAGAGAACACCACATTGTCGGAGCTTTTGTACGAAAAGCTCTTCCCTTTCCGCCGCCGCCGCATCTGCAAATCATAAAGAAATTACACATTTTACTTCTTTCGAATCATTAACATAAATAATAATTTAAACAATTACAATCAAATTCAAATGAATCCCAGTTATTTCTGACACTAATGAACAAACTAGACAAACTTTATAATACCATCTCCAAACGAAATGAAGTTTATTCCTAAAACAAACAAACGTAAATCTTATCTTTTACTTTATACTCGAAAGAATACAAAATACAAACAGTAAAAACGCAGCCAGAAGAAACTAATCAAATAATGAAGTAGTAAATTGTCTTTCTCCTTGCCCGCACTCGAATATTCATTTAATTATATACGAGACAGAAAAAGAGAAACTATTCTATCAGTAATACTTCGTTTTTGCAAGAAAGGCAAATAAGACACATACTAACACACTCTGAGAGCATAATAAAGGAAGGAAAAGACTAAGAAGGACAGAGACTTCAAGCAAATCTCAAGTAGGAAAGTTATACCTAAATAAAACTTCCTAATTGCAAATGCTTTTTCATCATCATTTGGTCGTTGAACTTGATGAGAGATTTGAGCCGAATCATGACAATTAAACTTGCCTGCAGAAGAAGTAGAAGAAGCATCGTTCTTCTGAGGGATTTTCCTCCTAGCATTATTATAACTATTACAATGAATACAGTTAATGGTAGTACTAGAACTGATATTAGCATTACTGTTGCTATTATCTTTTCTGCAATTACTACAACTCAATGTTGACGCTGACGATCTCAAACTTCCTCGCAGTTTTTGTTCTTCACGACTGCGAATAAGCAGACTTGTGTTTGAGTCTTCCTGAGTAGCAGTTTCATTGCTGGCATTATTATTACTACTCCTAGTCCCATTATTATTCGTTGTTGTACACAAAACAGAAGCCTCCCCAAGATAAAAGTCACTCTCAGGACTCTCAGAAGAACCAACATTGCAATTACTACTTGGCACAAATATCGGCGTCCAATGTGCATATTGCCAACAAGTCTCTGGCAGTGGACTACTACAACTTGAACGATCGTGTTCATCTATTCCCAAATTCAAGGCAACATCCTTCCCGTTCTCATTCTCAACACAATACATCCTTCCTGTCTTCCTTTCCTAATAAAAGTAACACCATACAATCTCATGCCTATGTGCACCACTCAGTTTTTGTAATCATTCCTTCCCGTTCAAATGAAAACAACTTGTTCTCTCCACACAGTCCACACTTTGTCTGTCGTAACAACAATACCACCACGTGCGATGTTTATTTTATGTCTACGTGAACTGTAAACTGTTAAGTGTACCTGTGTTTAATTTTATTATAACCGTAGGTACATAAATCCTTTTACAAATGTGCATTATTACTGTAATGCATGAAAGGAAGTACTAAACTCCACCATGATGACGTACGTAGATATACCTTTACTCTTTAAAGTCACAAAATTCCTCGTATGTAAGTTTGTAATTTGTAGTGTATCCAACTCACTTCACTATATGCACAGAGACTTATGCACGACTGAATTATTTATTTCCTAAAACAAAACCAATAGGATTACAATCAGAATAATCTTTGTCACGATTATAAAAACAACATTTTTAGATTCCCTTTTCTTTTCTTCTTCTCGTTCTCGCTAAAATTACACTACAGGCTGCACTCTCACAGTCTCAAGTTGTACTTTTACTCTTTCTTGTTGTGTAGGTCAACTACATATTTCAGTGCACGTAATTTGAGAGGCGAGACAAATTTTCGTACACACTATATCCACCCGACGAACAATTCTACTTTAATAATTAATTAAATCCTTTCTACGTTGCAGATTTTTATCTGCTTCACATTAATCTTTGACAAATAAGGACAGATTCTCCAATTTCTAAACTTATACCGACGTAAGAGAAATTTTATTGCCCTTAGTGTCTAATAAATACTCGTCCACACGTATAATATTCCAGATTCTCATCTGCATCACAAAAATAGTCGTTCTTCTACCGTTCTTCTGTTAAGCTGAATCCAATAGATGTGTTTACAGGGAGCAGTAGCAGCACAAACTACACATTAGATGTCAAATGTATTCTAGTATTCTCTGGTTTCGTTATCGCATTTTATATCCGATAACGAAATGCTGAGCTTCATAATAAGAATAATATTATGCAGATTTTTAGGTATGAATCCAGCCCAAACTTCACTTCTTTTTGCACACGTAGCACTTCAAGCTAAGGTAAACTGAACCCAAATAATTGTAATAAATAAATAAATAATAAAGAGCCAGGAGTGCAAAACACTTGTTTCTGTCACCGTTTTCTCATTATTAGTGAAATGTGAATGTAAAGGGTAAGGTAAGGTCTGTAATGATTATCTGTTCAACAATTCGTCATCGTGTATCTTAATTAAAACACGAAAAACTTGAGTCATAGTGTGTATAAAATTACCATGATCTTTATATTACACTTTAACTAGTTATTTGCACTCTCTGCACATTATACAGTTTCGAGAATCGTCAATGGCAAGTTTTGGTGGAAGCCAAGGCGAAGCTACAAAACTTTAATGCAAAAGTCAAGTAATAGTAAAATAGTATATATCCATTAACCTATCCCATCGACTTATCTTCGTGTCGTGACCGTGACGCTTACGTGACGGTAGTCACTAAGACTTTTTACATGCGTTTACATTACTCGCGTAGTTTCATAAGCTAGCGAGTTAATAAATAAACAAATCCACCTACATTACGTATGGGGCAAAAACAAAAGTCGTCTCTATTTCTTTACTATATAAGCTGATAATAATATGTGACTTGTACACAGATTACAGATACACTCTTTAAAGGTATACGACATGCCTTTAGATACAGAAACTACTAAATAGGAAGATTTGCATTTTTCCTCTTGTGTATGTCTGAAATAAACATAAACTAACTTGTCACGTCAACAAGAGATACATAAATAGATAAAACATAGAATCGGTTACTTACATGCAATTGAAAGTACAAAATCCTTCATTTGTCGATGACGTGCCAGACAAACTTCACGAATGGCAAGTTGTAATTGCCACAGCACGAGTAATTATAAAAACGACTGTACAAATTATGTGCAGTTCAATCATGTTTCTCATATATAAACACAAGATGTGTTAATGGAAAGACTTTGACAGGAATACTGCTGCTGGGATACATAAATCGTCAATAATCCAAAGGAAACACGGTAGCATAAATACAAACTTTCAAGGTAAGTACTCCACATATTTAAATGACAATAATAATACTGTTGCGAAACTTATGTCGCTAAAAGTTACAAGTTTACCACAATACTACAGATATTATACAAACAGTCATAGTATTATATCTCTAATTGCATATAATTATTTACTTTTTCGCTTTCAACCATCCACTCTCGTCTGTATAAGGCTAACTCTACCTCTATATTACATGCAATTAATACCGCGGTGGTAAAACAAGTAAAATAAAACCTTCCTTATCTAAAAGGAGTTAACAAAACACTTCAGGTTAAGAGATGAACAGAACCTGCCTAACTAATGCAACAGTCTGTTCAAAAACAAATACTGTGGCAGACAAATAATAAATAACTACAATACACACAATGAATAAAATAATAATTATTATTATTGTTGTATAATGAACTTTCTAGAGTGTAAGTGAATTATGCCTTTACACAACAGACAACAGGGCATTAAATTAGGTACACGAGGATACGCTACATAGAAAAGAGCTTAATGGTAGTTAGTGACACATAGATTTAGGTACTTGCATTAATAAAGAAGCACCAGTAGGCGAAAAAGACTTGCTCAGATAAATAACGTGCCCTGTCGTGTACAAAAATTGCATAGAGAGACTTCATCAACAGATATCGAATGTTGGATAATGGAAGGCATAATGGAATGAAAATTCAAGGAATAACAACACCTAAAGGCAATACATAAGTAATGGGAGTCAAATCACTTGAAAATGCGCGAATTAATATTATGTATTATATTCCCATTCCTACACAAACTTTTTGATCTACCTCTATATCAACAACATGGGAAGAAATTCATACTAGTACAGAATCATGTTGTACACTAACTAACCCTTGAAATGCAATCATTATACGAATATACAGCATGGTTCGCTCTCTTCATCCATACCCCCTTATTAAAAATAAATTTAATATGTATACAGCACACATGCATTTCCATTTTAAAGGCTCAAAGAATTTCTTTTACACTGTCGACACAAATATTATTACTAACACATTGCGTAATAATATTGTAATGCAAACTTGACGAGAGAGAGAGAGAGAACATAAGCAACGTTAGTAAACAGCTTTAAACGAATGCATACAAATACAACCCGACAACCCTCATCATATTATCGTTCTTTTCATTCAATAACTTGCTTCACAACAACTCTCGTATTATTATCATTATAATATTTCCAATCCATCTCTTGTCTCTAGTAGGTTTAACAATTTTAACCTCACTTGAATGTTGACTCGTGTACGTAGCGAAATTCTGTACTTCTCGCCAGATAATAATATGCCGCACTATGCACATGGTTAAAGATATAACGTGTGTGACTATATTATGCATAGCTAATAACTATAGAGTAAGAAAATTCAGACATTGTACTACACATAATATAAATCAATAGAGTGGTATTTGGTATACATAACACACCTGTGCCAAGGTATTTGTAATTCATGAACATCAAGAGGTCTAAACAGCTTTACACTATTTATTACGAATATACGAATTACGACATGCAGCAACTACGCCAATAGATAGTCCTCAACCAATGCAATCGAGGCAGGTCAAAATGAGATCACTTTAAAATTACCATTTCCATCTTTCACATACAAAGTTCATAATTAATAAACTGGAATATGAATTCTCTCCATATTATCCATATAAAATTAAAATATTCTATACAACAACCACCTACATATAACAAATTCATATACGGAGCAACTATTGACTATGCAAATAAAGTGACATTTAACCAGTGTCTTAACAAATTGTAATGACTGACAGCAATAAATTTTGTCTTTAACATCCTCTTTAAGTTAATTCCAACTGAAGTTTCTTTCTCCACAAACAATACCGTTAAGCAAGATTTATTTTTCACGGCCGCACTTCCAAATTGGATGATTTGTATTGATGTAAAACAAACTAAAAACAATTACAGTTTCAAACAGTTAACTCATTGTTCCTACATATAGGTGTTTCAAATTTTTTCCATAGATTATTCAATATTCAATAATAAGTTTTTTTTACAATTTACATCAATAATGGTACAAATGAGTAACTTTTTGTGTATTTAATATCGCCCTGTATTCTTATAAGACATCATAATCCAACCGTCGCATTTTTACATCGGAATCATAAAACGTGACAAGAAACTTTGCTGAGAATTTCTCAAGCTTTTGAATTGAACCATCTTACGAATTACAAACCATAGGTAGACAATTACTTATTACATTAACATCATTACATTGAGCTTCAAACTAATTGCAAGTAATTGAAGTGAAACTTATTTCTTACTTCGCAAGTCATAATACATAATATAAACGATAACAGCCCAAGTCATGCGTAAAGAACATTTGACGAGGAGTAACAGAGTAACACACACCTATCTATACCTATCTTCTTTAAAAGTTTCCTACTTACAACATGAACACATTAAAAATAGATTTATCAACATATCTTCGCTTCGGCAAAATCAGTTTTATAAGGTGATGCTACCACAGCCTTACTGATACTACCAAAGATGATATCTGTGAAAGTTATACTAGCTGAATGCCATATCAATACCTTAAAACTTCGTCTGTAATGTAAGGTACTGATTTCTGTGTAACGTAAAGTATACATACCCAGTGTACTACTAAAAGCCAGAAGCTGTCTGTAGATTTTAACACGAGCTAATCCATTATCCCTTCTCGACTATTGAAACTGAGACTACCTAGTCAGTTATAATTAGAAGGTAAGGCGAAATTTCTATTCTTCACATTCACATTAATATAATAGACGCATGCATAATGTATATAGTTTTATTACACACCTGCCAACCTGCCTCCAACCGCAACCAACCTAACAATGCCACTACTATATACATTGATGTCAACATGACTTAAGTCTTCAACACTCACTCTTCGATAATACTAAACTTTCCTTTGTTTTTCTATCCCGACAAAATAGTAGGTAAAACAAGACTGTGTGTAAATACACGATACCAAGGTATTCAATTAAAAATTCATATTAAGCGCAGCCACGTATATATTATGACTAATATTTACCTTTCTACCTGAAATTAACGTTGTTTACTCTGCAATTCAAATTCAATTCTGTACTCTGTACCAACAAAGACTGACCTGAGATGCATTCTAAGTACACGGTAGGAAAAACATGTACAGTAATGTAAAATTACTTATTATTACAATGTAAAAATGCAATTAAGCAAAGTCGCCAACACTGTTGTTTCTCAACTGTTGCTAGTAACTAGGAACAAGTAAAGTAAGTAACATGTTACAAACACAAGTGCTTTATAGTTTTTGTCACTTATTCTACTAACTACTACTTAGCCTACATAAACACACGTGTATAATAATTTCATTATTTCATCATACATACTACACTACACGAGAATGAGTTTCTAATTATATTAATTAACTCCACACTCGCACTCAATAAATGAAAACATCTACGGTGAGTTTTTTATTGATCTGTGAGTGAGTCAGTTCAGTGTAACTCTTGATTATATAGTAACTGCCTGCATTGCGAAGACCACTTTTTTCTGCGGATGAAGAAAATCGAAGAATACAAACGCAAAACAATTGGCATCACTGTACATTGAACATTATCTCTTTTCTTTAATTCATCAGCAAGAGTAAAAATCGTACCATCACCACAGACAGTGTATATATATCGCATTACACTTTACAATACATAACAATTACACTATCGCCATTGCTATTACAAAGTCTAGTAGTATGTACTTGGTAGTATTTGAACGAAATGCGAGTACCTGTTTCAAGCTCCATTTAGCATTATTATAATACTCTCCGGTCATTGAACATAGGTTCAAAATATCCTTTACAACTGAAGATAGTAGTAGTAGTAAGTAAGCACTTTAAGTAGATACGAAAAGATCCATATAGAAATACGAGTAGAAATAACACATCGCACTATTTGTAGTAATAATAGTACAAGACATGCGAACGAACACTAGAAAGGATAATAGTCCAACTCACAAGTCACAACACTCACAAAAGAATAAACTCACTTGTATAAAATACACAATCACATTACCACAAAACTACAACACCACACCACCACTACTGCACTACAACAACTACACAACTAACCGCAAACATTTTCTACCATCATCTGTGCAAGAAACACCAACAGACCACTCTGATCCTGCCTAGACATATGGACATAACAAGACAGAACGATAATAGCAATAATAATATTACGACAGAAAATTCGCACACACTTTTCTTCTTATTGTCACATTGTAAAAAGACACCTCTTCTTATACACAAGCTACAGAAACATACCTTTACAACACTACTATTATATTATTGGGATGGAATGGATCGTTCGTTCGTTCGTATGCAATAAAATTTAATGATGGTAGCCAATCTTCTATCTACCGGCGATTGCCGTCTCGTACTAAAACAAGAATGAATAATTTAATAATCTGCGCTAGAGAAGGTGTAAAAAATAATAAATTACAGACAACACAATTAATACACTGCACTCAATACACTTTGTCACTCCTTAACATTAACACTGCCCAATCCACACTTGTACATGTAGTTCTTGTAACACACAGAGAGAGAGAGAGAGAGAGATACTTGAGACGAGACATTGAAGACATCCATGAACGCTTGTTAAAAGCTGAAAACCAACACAACACTCACTCTACTAACTCAGGAGACACTAACTGACCAACATTACATTACACTAACAATAAATGGCCTACACACGTATAAGAATACAATGGGGAATTGTTGACTTCTTATAATAAGTGGCAGTTCATTGTCAGATATTACTAACCGAACAGTCATAAACTAGACGAGTAAGTAGAAATGATTAGCAAATCAAATCAAACCAAACGAATCAGGCGAACAAACCACATCTCTATATACAATTCCTTCTTTCCTACGCGGTTATCCTATCAATAAGTTCTGAGGTGAGTCACAACTTGATAAAAGTGATACGAATCGATATAGCGTACACAACAAGGTACCAGTACTACTATATTACAATCAGAAACTAAATAAATGTAACTTCGTACATAGGAGGATACTACAACTATAATAATATTACGTACTTTGTCAATAAATGTGACTGTAGTAGTGTGCAAAAAACTGACGCTTTCTCATGCATAAGGGCTATAATAGGTATACAGTGTAGCAAAATATGAAGTTAATAATTGCACATAGGAAAGTGATGAAGACATAAAGGCAAATTTCATGTATACTATACAAAGGGACACGGAATCATTTGTTAAGTGTATGAAGGCAGCAGCAGTATCTCAATATCTGTACTTTTAGCCAAATTGTATGTAACATGATATTCGTTTGGGTGTCACCTTTCTTCTTTTATAAATAATGCATCACCTACTACATTATAGATGATGATTTAAGCCAACATCGCAGTATTTGAATATATACAAGAATAATACTTTTACTGAATCCACAGAGTTACAAATTCAACTGTATACAATTGCATGCGAACAGATGAACAAGTTTAGATTACTTTCTGCGATCTGATCAGTATGATTTGTCAGAACTAGAAGTTGAAGTAAGTCAGTCCTCGTGTATTCCAACGATTTGTACTTCCTTGCCTTCATCTACCATAATAATCTACGAATAACACACTTACAAACATATGTTTGGCTTCCATACATCTACATCCCATAAAATAATTCAAACATATACCATGCAATATGTATTGCATATATCATCATTCATATACATCATTCATACATTTATACATATAATAGGCACTCGTATATATTAACAGAAAACAGATTCTCATCTCAATTACATCGTTCTACTGTCCTGATGTGTTGTTGGTGTTCGTTCGCTCTCTTGACTTCTCTTTCGTCATCATCATCAACATCGCACTCACACAGGAATACATACAGCACTGTTTCCATACTTCTACTTCGAGTATGGTAATCCGCGTGTGCAATAAGCGACTATTTCTGATTCAACGAAACCTAGTCATCAGTGCAAAACCTTGCCTACACACAGCAATATCTCATTCATATGGTATCTAAACAATAAAACATTCTAACACACATAGCGCAGCATATGTGTTCCGTTTAAATACAACAAGTATACAGACAAAGTTCATGAAAAGATTACATAACTATTCTAAATTACATTGTACACACATATTTATATGTGTGTATACAACTTTTACTATATAATTACTGACTACTAGCATATTATAGCATGGCCCATTCATATGGAGACGAGAAGCACAATGTCAAATCCGTTTACACTTCAGAGATTGACAGAGATATACAAATTCAACATCTCTCTCATTCCATATGTGTGCAGGAAGATCTACTTAAAATAAAGCTAACTGTCTGTCGCGTTAAATTTAATGCCAACAGAACAGACAGACGAAGCTATTTAAGATTTGACTTTGCTTGTGACGAACGACCAACGTGACTATATTGCTTACATATAAATCCTACGTGTACTACATGTATGTCTTATTTGCACAGGTACCAATCATTTAATAAACATGAAGGATGAATAAATCGGCCATTGAAGAAAATTGATATTCACGTTTCCACATTTGCATATAACCTAATTGGCGTAATATCTCAATCTCTAAAAGCTCCATGTGTTAGTGCTACCCCTCCTCCTTTGATATACATTACATTGTACACAAGAGTGCATTACATTTTACATTGGTACCTTGTACATAGACACAGACACATACACGTACACAGAAACACTTTAATTTTATTGCACTGCACCAATATGCACGGTCGTTTTATTAAAGGTCATATCAAACATCAATAAATACTGTCTAGGTACTACACAGCATTTTTTCCTTACAAAATCTCACATAAAGGAAAGTATTGTTGTCTTTTGTACAATAATGTGCACGTTGCATGAAACACCAACACCACTGCACTAGGCTCCAATTTGCAAAAGTCACTCATAAATTATATTATTGTAAAAATAACAATGTTAAATCTCAATGGATTTAACCATTTATCAAATGCTTGTAAATTATTACGAATTTTATTGGTGACCTGCACATTACAGCCTGCAGGGCACCGCTATTCACATTAATCATACTCTCTCCTATTACATCACGTAATATTATTTACATCGGATTCGATGATTCTGAATCTAAAATAAAAAACAGCGCTACAAAATATAAATCTCAAAACTAAAATTGAGGTTATTTCGCTAGGTCAAATGAACATTACCATTAATTAATGATCTGTAGATCAGTGCGTAGCAAATATGTTTAGCATGATACCTTGATACCCATTCATTTCATTCTTACATATCGTATCCGCTTCCAATCAAAACAATTTTTTTGGTAAAACGACAATTTTGGGTCTACAATTTAATTTTTTGTTGTCCATAAGAATCATTTCATAAAAGCTACTTTTGAGTTATTTCCGCTTCCACTTTTGGTAATGAATTGGTACTGGTACAGGAGTAACTCGTGATAAATATTTTATAGTCACATTATGATAATGTAATAACATGTAGTTTGTGCTAAGCAGGTATGTGATACGATACGGAATTATATTATGGCATGGCCAATCCACTAATTTACTGTTTACATACATGATGACCCTGATTGCACATGACATCAATCTATATAATGGTCCTGAATAGTTCTGCACTGCCATCATGCTTTTACAAACAATTTTCAATAATCTCAATGTATTACCCATCACGTCAGATTAATGAATAACTTAAATTCGAAATTTACATAGATTGTCATCATATTATCAGGAACACAAATACCTGCATTCAAATTTTTATTCTATATACAGTGCCATTCATTGTAATCACTAATCAGAAAACACGGTCAATCAATTTGATTGCATAAAGTTCTGAATGAAGTTGAAAAATCAGTTTCAGTTCTTTCACTTTTGAGTTGGCACTTTGGCAGTTCGGTATTCGTCGCGTCACATTTGCACCCACACTAAAGTACTACGTATTAATATCTAATACGGAAAACAATCAACAACATTAAAACTTATTTTGTGATTAAACTGTTTTATCACAAGTAACCAATCCTGTCATACAATGTAATTTAGCCTATGTATGTAGCGTGATTTTTCCACAAAGTCAATCACTTACATAGTTACATAAACAAATATCTATAGTGTTATAATAATTATAACACTATAGAGTGGGACAATTATTGTCCCACTTAAATGAACGTACACAAAAAATATTTACAAAATGATAAAAATATGTACACTTTGTACACAATTCAAAATAAACAATAAACACTTCATACACATTTACCCATAGTAATATATTATGTTGAAAAAGATCTTATTCCCCAAATGATAAACACTATTGATAAAATAGAAGTAAGTAAAATACAAACAGAAACAGCACATTTAAAGTATAGTGAGTCACATTCTCACATTTAAATACATTCGACATATACAACTATACATGAAACAATAGTTACCTCTACCTACCATTTTGCTATGCACATCCATATTATACCATTACCACTAAATAAAAAATGGATTCTCAAACAAAATGTTTAAACCGACTGACTGTTCATTCTACAATCAATAATTAAATCATTATTAACTTTATATACTTTCAGACTTTCAGAAATCAATATGCTCTCAGTTCTCATAATATTTGCAGTATATTAATCATAAATCTCTTTTAAGTGAAAATCTGAACGTGTTCAATATCCTGGAAAATTACACAGAAGGTTTATTATACTGAAATTAGGTCATGGTTCTCCATGAACGACTAAGCTTTACATCAAACAATCGTAGTACTTCACAGACTTCACACAATGTCTGTATTCTTTTCTTACACTTACAATGCTACTAGGGTAAACAAAACTTACCGACGGTAGGCTACCGTACATAAAACATATTACTATTATTATCTTTTACTGTTAACCTAAATCACTCGATTCAAATAAAAACAGGAAAATTTCAGAATATTTTCTACGAAAAGTAAAAAACACTGCATTTTTAAAATTGCTTAGCTCATTCAATTTGTCATTCAGAAACATGTTTAAGTCTTAAAGTAAACTCCCTCTTAAATTATGTAATGCATCGTGAATCTTAAGTACACGACGATTCTAGCCAAAGACCTTGACTATACTGCCAATACACACTAAATATTTTGCTTGTGCGTTGTGCTAAAAGCAGCATGGTCTTAACACTCAGTTAATTTTATTTTTACTCCGTCTCATGCCCACATTCCTACAATTGTCTTACACTATTAGGTATTATTACTTTTCTTCCATACAATATACCTAGTAAACATTTTAGGTGTAGACATTTTGGTTTTTTTTGCTGTACTCCGCAAAACAAATGTTGCTGAGATAGATCGACGGAGTTATAGCAAAAGCCAAAACTTTAGAGAACCAATTTAAATAGAATTGGTACGATCCGGTTCAACATTAAATGTGTCGTATTATTATATGATTCCGAGTCCTACTCGACACTTTGAGACCAACCACCAATCTTACGGCATTAGCGCTAGTAAAAATATTTCACTGTTTGACAAGAAAAAATCTCATTCTCTTATGGCATTGACAGTGCGATGTTCCTGTATCGTTCGATGTACCAAGAAGAAAATTGGCTATCTACTTTTATTGCTCGCACGATACTACTAGCAGTTCAACCATATGCAGCTATCGTACCAAATAGGAGCTGACTCAATCTTTATAGCTTCTTTTCAAATAATATTACTACAACGATCCCAAACCTTTAGATCAATACGACCATGTCATTCCCTTCTTTCAACCAATGCAAAGGTGAGTGCATATCTTCAAAGTACCTGTAAATTCAGCAATTCAAACACGTACTGCTTTCAATAAACTCGAACTAGCTCAAATGAAAACGTTCCGTAAGTTTTGTTTCAGTAGTATTGCTTACGTTCATTAAATAAATGATCGTAGAGTGCAGAGATAGAATACTAGAAGTTAAATACCAGTTACTGAGCGCTTATAAAATACTTAGGCTTAAGCTAGCTAGAGTGATATCTTAATCGATATTACCTAATCCCCTGATGCGGGTCATTTTACACCTTTTCTACCCATCAAATCTCATCACCATAAAATTCGTTCTTGTAGAATGGCCATGATACAAAAAAGAAAAGTGTGAAAACTAAAGTTCATTGGTCAGTAAACTGTTTTGGATAGTAGGTGTAATAATATAATTCTTTCGAATTACTACTACGAGTAGAAGTAAAATTAATATTTGTTGAGAACTTCATTGAGGAAGTTGTAAACAGTTAGTAGTGTAAGTGTAATTAGGTAGTAAAATTGTGAGAAAGTGGATGAAATAATAATAATAGTTAAAAGAAACTATAAACTGATTTAATAGCTTTTCTATATTTTATGAGCACTTTGTACTTAGCTGACTTTAATTTTATTAAAGTACTTCAATCTCACATTAAGCAAGTCAAAATATGTGTTAACTACCGAACTACAATAAATCTTCCCCTTTGGTTAGTTTGGTAGCTTACAGTAGTATATTCTCAAATCTGTTTTTTACTGTATTAAATAATGTTGGTATATGACAGTGACAAAAATATAAACAATATGTACTGTCTTATTGATAATTTATACAATAAATAGATTTGTTTGCTTTCTTAGCTTAGTGTACTGTGCGTTTCATGATTTTTTTATTATAAAATGGTTAATCAACTCTTTTTATATTTTTAGAGAAAGAGAAAAAAGAACCTATTTAAAATGCAGTCACATAAAATTACTCGGATTTTATTGTGTACTTCGCTCAGATAATAAAACTTCAACTTTTGAGCAGGGTATCAAGATTAAAGAAATAAAGGTGGCCTTGAGACGAAAGGGGTCCCTACAGGGAGTAGTACATGCGATTCTGAAATGTCAAAAGCTAAAACATGTTTGCCATCAGAATAAATAAAAAATGAATCTTTCAAGGTTGAATGAAGTTTTAAATCACACTGTGACCTGAACTAACCGACATTTCTCACCGAATATTTAGCTGCTTAAAATGCAGTTCTGCGTAAAATTTGCAAAGAACAAGATTTTTACTTTAGCCATACTTCAGTTTTTAAATGACTAACAAACTTTTACATTTGAATTTGACTATAATAAAGCTTTATTGATTAGCAGAAAAAGAAAATCTCATTTTTCTTACCTTTGAGGAGTGGGAGTGACTTCAGCTCTCGATTTTTCGACACGTTGAACCGTGAAGAGCTCTGTCGCTTATCTTTCTTCAAATACGGAGGTCCGGAATATTTTAATTTATTGATGGGAGTCGGAGGTGGAGCTTTGTTTGTGACATCCTCATTATTATTCTTATTATTTCCACCCTGCATATACGAACATGAATTAATTTTCACCTTCACAGAATCACAATACACACTCATTCCAAATTCTAATTACTACTTCATTTCATTCTTTAAAATTATGACTTTCAATACGGCTAACTATATAAACAACAAATCAATCAATCAAGAATCGTACTCTTCTATATATAAACTAACTATAAACTAACCAACTAACTATAAAATATAAATACCCACTCAAACTATTGTGGTACTTTAACATACAGAACTATGTATAAAGATAAAAATCATCAAACACTTAATTATTTGTTAATTAAAATACACATTCTCATTCAACACATTCAAGTGAGAAACGAAAAAATGCAATCAGTTATAGTTTACTCGTACAAACATCTATTAACAACTAATATACGACACCAATTTCCTACCCTCTACCTACGTATGCACTACAAACCACATCCTATAACTAAATTACTAATTACAGGAACGAATGCCATTAATTGCCTTACAGTTGCTACTTCTACGTTGGTGACATTGAGCAAATTTCAAAGGGTCAATTATATATGTTGGATTGCTATGTACGAAAGACATTTTGCTAAATGGTGAGTTGTAGGATGTCTTCTCTGAGTAGTTCTCTTTTATTGTCATATTCATATTTATTATTTATGTGTCAACTCTATTGCATTCTCTATTTCTACTCTACAAAACAACAGTGATAAAGTAATAACAGCTAAACAAGTGAAAGGCACAATCAAGAATCAACATCTCACAACCGCAAACTGAATTTGAGTTTACTATGATTCGAAAATATTATTACTGTTACTTTACTAGCACTATATATAGAAAATCCTTTTGACTGTGACACTGTGGCTGCAACTCCTACACACACCCTGCAAATACACTACGACAAATAGAACACACCGACAAAACTTAAGTACACAAATGCTCAATGTAATAATAATATACGGCAGATAGATAACAGCAATACACGGTTCTTTACGCTATAATATTATTACAAACGGCAGAAGTTGGTAGTTTCCCATTCGCATAGATCTATTGTGGTGATTTGACTGATTACAAAACCACTAACACAGTGAATTACATTCCATTCAGCTATTCTGTGAGATTACTTTCCTTGCTTTATTGCCCCACTATAAAAACTATCACTATTGAATCCAAAGCAATGAAAATAAATGATGATCTGGCCAGCACAGTGCTAGGTACTACTACGGTTATACGACTCACTGACTAAGCAACTACGTTTTGCTAACAAATTTATTCTTCTTTCAGTTCACTTCATCATTACAAAGCAACCTGAATATTCTCCTCATTGGAGAAAAATGGAAACGTGTACTACAAAAAGACTGTGAGAGTGAGCATTCAGTCTATATGGAAAAGTTTACTTGCCATATTCTTGTAAATTGCAATTGACTTGACATGCAAGGGGTGACTACAGACTACCTTCAGGAGGATGTGTGTTTCTGCTTTACTTTGCTTTGCTTACGTACACACAACTTCACTTACATCAAGGTTTCTATGTAAATAATCTTTGCACAGAGAAAGTACAGATTCATGCATTTCGCGTTTCATTTCACTTTCCTTTATATTCATTTCTCTCCGGTCTTTTCATCCGCCAAGTCGGGTCATGTCAACAAATACATGAGTCTTGTTAGGCTTGCCAAAAAAAGGAGAAAGCAATGTGTATACATAATATCCTACTGATACAGTGAACGAACTCATAACGGGTAAGCTTAACATAATCATAATACTGCAGCTACTAGTTATGTACAAGAGAAAACCAAACTGTGATTCATTTCGCAGTAACTGCAAAATTCAACTTCACCTAGGAAGACTTTCAATCAGATCTGGATTTCATACCGGATTAGTCATGATCCTCTCGTCCATACACAAAATTTATAACCAGTGCCTTTCAATCTCCCTTAGTTCTGTGCATTAGTAATGGACAAAAGAGAGATACTACCCATGCTCACTCACAAAAGCACAAGATTAAACTCAATTTCCATAGACTTCTCTTTTACTCGTACATAATACTTTACATACGTGCATTGCTAATACTAGACATTTCCATTCAATTTAAGCCATTCAAGGTAAAAGTATAGAAATACATGGTTCTCACTTTCAATTTACAATTTTTTTACCAAACTTAAATCCGTTATGCTAAATGTAAGTTGCGAAGCGTTTACCTTTACTTCGCTCTGCACTCGTCGTCGGTAGAATTTCTATTCAGTTTGCTTTCCCTGTGCTTATTACAGAAAACCACATTGAAAAGTCAACTTTCTCCAATTTCTATTCATTTCTCTTTACTCTCATACTGTTTTATGGTACTCACACCTTGAAGAGTGTAACATAACGAAGTAATGACAGTCATGTCACTTTTTAGTATATGCATAATAATGAATGCAACCATTTATACAGTGAACATACATTTCCACTCTTATTTACTCCACAAACTTGATACTTTCTGGTAGCATTTTGAAATGCTTTTAACATTCATTCAGTCCTGCCATTCATCCACCATAGAATATTAAATTTCGCTGTACTCGTGACAAATATATATTTCTGTAAAACCATTCAGTTTCAGTTTCTGACATGACAAGACAAACTTTGCAAGAAGAGAGAAATGAGTTCTGAATTCTGAAGCACTATTGCGAGAAATGAGAAAACTACCCACGTTACTGACGTTACGATCAGATAATAAGAAAGTTTTTGCTTCTAGTTGTATAACATCCCTGAACTGAACAGCCTCCTTCTAATCCTTACCACCGCCATTCCAATGATTTACTTAAAATGGGCTAACAGATGCTACCTAGCATCGTATCTCTCAACTTTCCCTGTGCTTACTTCCACCGTATATGCATTGCATACTAAAATGGCACAGATATTGCTTAAAGTACCACCACTACTGACGGTATTCCTTGGATGCTCCTATATTTCTAAGCAAAATCTTATAACAGGTATAGTACACTCCTGCCTGGCAGCTATATTTTATGTTGTTACGGCGCTATTATACTTGACTTAAAGTGAAATAGCATGAACATGCCTTCACAAGTGTTTAAATTGGATGCTGTGAGACAGTTCGTTGAGTTTCTGAGTGTCTCACCTAATTGTAAGATTGAAAGTGCCCAACCCACGTGCTTTCGTGGGAGAAAATAATTTTAATGCTGAGTGTTTGCTATGTATTTACTATTTACCGATTCAACAAATGTCTTTAATTTGAACATTTGGGAAAATATGAAGGTTTATACGTTGTGTAGTACTGTGAAAGTAACTCAATTTCAGTCTTTAGATTCGATAGCCCCAACCTGTCTGTACAATATTAGATTTACTCACAATAACACAAAAACTTTACAGCACTGAAATATCAAACTCAAACTGCTTCGTGTTTCCAATTCCTTTCATCACCTACAACTTCACAAGACTATCACCATATAATAAACACAGTGGAGCAGACTCGTGCGTTGACTGTACACTACCACGAAATGGAAATAACTAGGCTGATCAATGATCATATTAAGCGTGATAAAACATATAGTTGTATAACTATCACAGTATCACTACACTCTAGGTAGGTACGTTCTATGCAACGTCAACGTAATCACATCCATAATTCACAGTCGAATGACCGCCTTGAATTTAAAGTTGACTTTATACTTTCTGCCAATTCCTCTGGCGCTAGCACACTCAAAACTAATTTGTGAACTAAATCAAATTGAACTCTTAGATGGAAATTCAGTTATCTTACTTCCTATACGTCATTCCACATACACAAAGATGGAAATGAACCGAAACCATGTAAATTTAATGGCATCCATTCAATGCGAATTTGCCTACGGTAAGTAAGTAACTTCCTATACATAAAGGTATCTACTACACGAACAAGAACGAACTAAAATATTCTCTTCGTTCGCTTTCCCCGTGTCGCTTTTTATGTGATACCTCGAATGTCACCCTAATTCAATTTACGTTTATACAACTCTAATATTCCACTTTTACTTAAGTGTCTATTCTATTCTCAATTCTCGGTATTCTCATATTGTACAACGGATTGTGACAAATAATATTCTAATTGTTAAAACGTTGCCAATTAAAAACAGGTTGCAATCATTCCAGAGTTTATGTCGATAAATAAAACAACACATAAACCAAGGAAAGGTGGTAAAAATAAGTCAATGAAGTATTCGTACTTAATAAGAAAAAGCAAGTAAACATAATAAATTATTCTCTTAATTTTTAAAGGCGCAACGTGACAGACAATAAGATTGAACATAAAAACAGCTAGTAAAAAACTCGTAAAAACATACACATAGAACATTTTAATCAACTACCTCTACTCTGACATTGTGAAGGTGACTCTCAATGCAACGTCAATTTTTATTCCTGTGTGATATATGGTAAAGCATGAAGTGTATACTTAGAGGATGATAATTAAACAGAAGATAGATCAAGATAGATAGATAGAACAACAGAACAATACTGATATTTGTATATAAACATTGGAGAATGATTCAGCGAAACGTATTTCTCTAAATTGCTGATGCTTCTGTGTAAAGCATAAAAAGTGGCTAGAACTGTATACATCAACAATTACAATTACATAGCCTCTTGCAAATTGCAATGCACATAAATGAACCATTAAAGCGAATCCAACGCGTGTACTATACTGCCTTAGACTAATTGTAAGTAAGCTGACCTGCTATTACCGTAATCTTAGTAATTGTTATGACCTTGTTCTAAAGTAAATATTTTGTTAGCTGAATACCCCAAGCTGGGCTTGCTGGATATTGTAAAGTGCCTGCAGAAAGCACCAATGGTATGCAACACTACTACTCAATGTGTACCTCACCTATGTTAAACAAGCTAAACGGAAACAAAGGATTATATTCTAGCCATTTGCAGCACTTAGTTAAGTCCTCGTCTGAATAAAATTCGTATTACTCACTCAAGAGTGCCTCCAAGGCAGATTATTATGAGAGAAAATAAGCCTGTACTGAAAAATTCATTCACGCATTTAGTAAAAACAATGTAAATGTGGGAAACAAGCTCTGTAAAGAGCTTATTCATTTTGTCCACTTACACAGTCATCTTTTCCATTTTCGTTTTCAGCCTCCATCTTTTTGTAATGTGCAATGCTAAATTTGTGATCTTGTGATCTGATTTTGATTACTCTTCGTACATCATACACTTAGCAAGCGCTTTTGCAATTACATTTGCAGCTATAAGACAGCTAGGAATATCCAGACCAGATTACTATTAAGGGAGTATATTTGTCACAGAGGGAATACATTCACAGGTACAGCATTCAACATTCAACCCAATCCAATTATTATCACTACGAATAAAAATACTAAATTCAATTGCTTTCTCTACGGAAATCCGTTTTCGGATAAGTTATCATATCACTTTAACATGAGAACATGGTTGGATTACAATATAACAGGCACTGAGAGAGAGACAACATCAAACAGAATTTACTTCTATTATAAAAGTGGGTTGACATCCAATCTAATCCAAATATTACACATTACGTTGTACGTGGGGGTACGTAAGATACATTGCACATAAATCACAACAACATTGCACAACACAGTCAGTCAGCAAGTCTGTGTAAGCTTTATAACATACAGTAGTAACCCAATTATCAACACATTGAAGAAGACCTGTGAGTGAAGCATTAGCTGTTTACTTAAGAGTAAGTACAAAGTTTGCAGTCATGGGACTACATCCGAATAATATAAACAATATTACAACTTTTTATAACACACTATACGGGAGCACTATAGGGAATAAAACACAATTCACTACTAACACTACTCACATCACAAATAAGACTACGGTATATAATGGACTGGTTTTTAGTGAATGAATACCAGTGCGCTAAAACGATCGCTACGTAGATAATAAGAAAAGAAGTACACTATAATTAGCTAACGTGACGTCAGTCGGAATCAAATTCGATATTTTCATGTACGCGAATATCACAGCAGCGTAAAAAGGAGCAGAGGCGAGTGAATAGTAGAACTAGAACAGTTAAAACTTTTTGCAAGGTAAGGTTTAAGTTTAAGGTACAGTACGTGTCTCTAACAACTCTACACAACAACAACGCTTTTAGCTTTACAAATCCTTTGACATGTTTTACTTTAAGACTAATGCTTCTCTTTCACACAATAGCTTTGACTATACGACTCTGACTCTAATGACTCTAAAACTTTCCTCAAGTTTTAAGCATAGTAGCAGTTTAGCTTATTACATTAGGTAGTCAAATGTCTAAATGTCAAATCATTCATTCTAGAGAAGTAAGTACACTAATGAGCATTCAGTCAGGTAGTACGGTGGTGGTAGTGGAAATGGAGCACTTATTGTTAGTTAGTATGAGATACAACAACAAGGGTGCAGCATCCATAGATTCTTTACACAGCATATGGGTGATAAAAAGGTTCAAACTTCATAAATATACATCGAAATCAATATCAATTACATACAATCAACTATTTAGAGAGGTAGGTAATTATGTAGTACATAAAGGGATATGGTAAACACTACACTCGACACAAATACAACAGAGATGATATTATTAACGATGATTTTCTACCCAGTAAAATGTAACCTGTGTTGATTGTCTTTTCTTATTGATTGGTTGTCTTCCTCACTTCACTTCTCTGAGTATGAATATAGCAGTTATCGTATTCGCCAATGTAAACGAGAATCCGACTAGATTTCACTGAATCTTCGTCGCCAATAATATAATTGACAGACACTGCATAAACAGAATTAGCACAACAATAGTATTTCACTCAGCACCATTAAATGACAACAATAGTACTACATAAATAGAATTCCGCAGAATTAAGGCCAAAGTACAAGTATTGCAAGTGAACGCACACAATTTTTGCACGTTAATGTATACAGGAGTCGTTTTCAAGTCAATTGAAATCAAAACCACAAAACTGGACCAGTATAGAATTGTCTGTTTAAGATAATAGGCTAATTGATTGGGTTTCAAGAATTCAAGTTTTCAAGTCAAAGAACTATTACTCAAATTCGTCTTCTTTTTTGTAAATAGGAACACTCTGCTCCGCTTGCATGTAAATTGTAAGCCCAACAATAATCACATTAATTCACCACCTTCACACAATGAAAAAAGTACTGAAATGAATTGTGAAGGCAACAAGAACAAGATAAAGTTACAATGAAATTCAATCTCTCACTCTGTCGAAATTCAATTATAGTGTCTTCGACTTTTCCACATAAACGCGACTCCAATTACGCTTGAAATAGTAAGTTTAATGAAATCCTTCTATGAATCTGCTGTAGTTTATTCTCAAGACTACAAGAAGTAGAAGAGTACCTTATCCATCATAAATGAGTTACACTGCTACTGTCCCACTTTTAGGATTGAAGACACTTGTACAACTCCCATTGGTTTGATCCTCCACAATAATAATTTACAAAACACTGAACCGATGACAGTGAGAATTGTCCATAGACCAACGTTTGTGTGTACTTACGTATAGAAAAGCTGTTATTCAAACTAAACCATCTGCGAAAGACAAAATTCAACAGATTACTAACTCTTCGTGTATCTGGCAAGTGTTACATATCTTTAAAGATCACTCTCATATATACACATCCACCTCCACCGGTATCTGGTATTTACGTAAGTTTAAGCTGTACAGCTTTTCGTACAATGTTGCGATGTGTAAAAAGAACAGTTTAACTTTTGTTACTGAGCTAAGTAAGCAAAGGCATTACAATCAATTCATTAAAACATAAACACTCGATGCTATTGAATCCGCTCAGACAACAGCAACCACAACAACCACAAAACACTATAAGTTCTGTACATACCGTGTGGAACGGGTACAGCAGGCCTTCCTTTTAGTTGATTAACAAGAACGGGAGTCAATTGAATTTCTGGAATGAATAAATGGAATGGAAACGGTCGTAGCAACTCTATATAATATTATTGCACGTATCTGTATCTATAAAACTCTGTTTCAGTGCTCCCCCCACACTTCTACTGTTCTAGTACCTATCAAGAATTTATATGCATGACTCTTTGAGTCTATATGTTTAAGTGGTGCAGTAGTTCAGACCAGAAGGTGTCCTCCTATATAGGTACTCCAGAACAATAAAAGAAAAGGAAGTAAAAAATAAGAAAATCCTTTTCGTTTGCCTTGTTTGATGGGATGTTGTGTTTTGGTTTTAGCGGAATACCTAACGTATGTATAGACAGACAAGACAGATGTGATGCAATAATACAACTCAAACACTTCCAACCAAGACTACAAACAGCAATGTGTCGTTGTGCGTTCCTTTTATATACACAGCACCAGACAGCACAGCACACAAATACTATTTGCTTGTGACTCAAATGGTTAATCGGAACTACTCGCACAAAACAGAAAAATACTGACTCAGAGAGAAGAGAACCGAACCAATAGACAATACAGAAAGTCACGACCGCACACTTTCACGGCAGGTATTATAGAGAAAGTGGGAAAAAGAGCACTGACTGGTTTGGTTCGGCTTCGGCTGGAACTTTTCTGGACACAGCTGTGTTCTCACTGCGCCGTTTCCTTTTTGCTTCCTTCGGTTAGAGTCGTCTGCTTTTCTCTGTCTTGCCTAAACTGAAATGACTCGAGCAAGGGCAATCGTAACGTAACGTGTAGTAGACTTACAGACAAGAGACCAAGCCACACCAAAAACTGAGAGAGGAACATGAACTAACTTTACACTGAACACACTCCTGAACAGTTGAAATACGAAACTAATGCATCTATAGAGAAATATACACTCTAAAGCTAATATTATAATTTCAGCCATATCCATTGCAGCAGTAGTCCCACCATTTAATTTATATAAAACTGTATAGTAGCAGTTTCAGTAGGTAAAGAAGGAACTACTAACAAGTAACGTGTAAGTACAAGTACCAGTCAACCAGTAAATACACACACAGAGATATATAAAACTGCCACTAGACCAGACTACTGATAATACATACACAACAGGCTTGGAGAAACTTGGAATGCCGACGACCGACTTTAGTTCACTATGATTTTACTAGCAGTAGTATGTCTTGTGTAATAGTAGGTAGTATAGTTCTATATATCATGTCTAGAAGTCTCTAGAGGAGTAGTAGTATTTTCCTAGTGAGGACGTGTACACATAACACTATTCTTTGTAGTAATTCTACAGCCAGGGAGTATATCGATCTGTTACTGTTACCCGCTTGGTTCTCCTCGATTCGACCCAACTTTAACTTGCTACAATCTGTAGAGATACTTACACTATACTACACTGCTAGGTTCTCCTGTGGTATATTCAAATATTCATCCAAGCTTACTTACACACACACAATGCATTGCATATCACAAACATTATACAAACGCACCTACCTAGTTAACGTACTAGGGCACCCAGAACCAGAAAGATAGGAAGACGTACAAAAAGTCAAGTAAATCGAACGATACCAGAGACTAAGAGAGCTACCGACCCCATATTTATCAAAGTGGTCCACATCCTCACCGAAAGGCGAATGAAAATCCGATACATTTGCTTCAAGGTACATATACTTCTTTCTTACATCAAGACTTTATATGTCTAGTATGGTTTTTTATACAATTTCTTTTATATTGTAACAAGTCGAAGACAGAATGACCTACTAACTGAAACTGAACTACTACTACCAATTTTTCTTTTATTTATTTACTCTTACTCTTTCTAAATAGCTATACATCAAACACAGCGTAGATTGTCTATCAATGTCATAATCTTCGGTCAATTTTTATTATGAAATTAAAAATCTTTTTTTCTTCTAATTCTGCAAATTGCGGTTGCCAATTTTCTGTGTCGGTTTGCTTTAAACGAAAGTAGAAGATTGTGAAATCGTGACCAGAAGTAAAAGCTGGTGTATTATAAGCTCAAATAGCATACTACGTTTTCAAAACTATTCACAAGAAACGGGACTCCTCAAGATGCCCACATAGACATGACGACAAGTGTATACGATCTCACATTTCATCGATCCTAAATGGTACGGCATTGATGAGATATGCACAAGATACGAAGAGACCATTACAGTTGCCACTCACTCGGAAATAAACAACTTACAATTATGGGAAAAGAAAGTCATACAATTCTGTACTTGTTAGTGGTCCATATACGAAAGTATATTTACACAACCGTTTGTTAACTAATCAACCGTAAGAGGAAAACTCAACAAAAGTTCGAAGTAATTCATTCTAGTGTCTATAGTAAAGTAAACATGTGTATCATTTGCAACTACGTAATAATAAAATATACTTCGTGATTGCTACCTCACGTACACATTTTTTACACATTCCTTGTATGTACTTTTACTTATAAGATCCGTTAGCAGCATCAAACAGAATCAGAAAAATCGTATTTTCGAAATTTTCATAGCTTTTCAATATTTTTTCAGCAATTTTGTGCAAATATATTTTTGAGTTTCATTTAAGACCATTGTATAGCACATAATAATATTATTATGTGGATAAATACTAACTGAAGGTAATTCATATTTACTAACCTTGATGAATACTACACTATTTACCAAATAATTCTACCACATAGTATAATATAAGTCTACTAATTTCTAATCAAAATGAAAAATCGTCTCCCTTCTCTTATAATTTCAGTCTTAAAAATTATTCATTTAATTAAATGTTTTTAATGTCCCTTCAAGTTTCGAGTTTCAATTACTTTTTATTCGCACAAAGCATGCCACACTGCGATACATGGTTTCGTAAAACGGTCATAATGGTT